>MEJB01000018.1:1378804-1392081 GCA_001752375.1 Rhazya stricta
GTAGAAATAGTCTCTTTAGCGTAATAGTCTGCCGTAGTGCTTTCTGTGCTCTGGTACACTGATACGAAACAAAGTAGTGAACGGGATAGGCTCTATACAAATTAATCTCGTATATATAATTTTTACTGTGTTGTAAATCCTTGATGCGAATACGTCTGGTGTGATTCTCTAGGAGACTGGCGAGCGAATGACCTATCCTTCTATAAGATTAAAAGATTGAAGCATATGGGTATACTAAATAACCTTGCGGTAATGAGAATCTATATTCGCATATATGTCCGGTATATGTGAATATCGATTACAAGCCTCTAGCGAATGCTGATCAATTAGTTGTTTTTATATATGAAACTAAAGATTATAACTGGTTGTATATATATTCAATTATAATCAAATCCTATTTTGATATTCTCATATTATATTATATATAGTCTTCTATTTTTCCACAGTTAATGGTGCATTATACTTAGTGTTAGTATAGTATTATAATGTGTTGTATATTTATATAAATCACAGTTAAGAAATACTTTATAATAAGTAATAGCTCTTATTATATAAAATTATTTAAATCTGCGCTGTAATGTAATGCTTATATATAACTATACGTTATTAATTTTTCTATTATTATATCTATATTATATTATATGTTGTATATTCTACTAATTATCCAGATTATTAACAACTTTAATATATAAAATAATTATAAGAATGATAACTAATACCTTCTTAATTATTTCATATTACTCCTTTAATTAATCATTATTTTTTCATCTTATTGTGTATATTATTTTCCATTTTGATGCAACTAAACTTACTTTTTAATATATTGCCATTATAAATGTCTAGTCATTCTTTATTTGGTAATTTTCGTCTTTCCTATACAAATACTCGCTTATCATACTCTATTTTTATGTCGTGAGCTTAAGTATTGAGTACGACCATATATTTTATAATTCTATGGAATTATTTTTAATAGTATTTACTAATACCCACAGTTGGTTCTCGTGGAGCGAATGTTACTATATAGTTCTAATTATATTTAAAATTATTCGATGATGATTAAATCTTACTATCAATAGTTTATGAGAGGTACATGATTGGGATACTGTATCCAATTTGAACATTAATATCATATCGATCAAAGTGTCATTCGCGTCCTCTTCAATTGTACCGTGAATTTGAGCTATCAATCTTCATAACTTTGTTTGTTGATCTGATATAGAGTAGTTGACGGTGTTAGTTGTTGCCGCGTTTCAAGTAGGAAAAGTTTAACAGGTTGCTAAGAAAGTACTCCCTATTCTGCTTCTTATCTTGAGTCTAAAATTCGACAGACTAAAACCGAACATGTCCTATTACGTGGGAAACCAGCATATGAAATGCAGTCGACTCTAGTATAGTCCTAATTGTAGGTAGAGTATAAGGTCATTTGAAACGAATACGCAAAACGCCACGTTTGATCGAATGGACTTGTGTCATGCACCACCGGGCTGCATCTGATTCGAGCTGCTCTTTTTTTAACAGTCAAACTCTAGGCGAAAAGGCTACAGGGTTCAGAACCTGTTACCAAAGATGTTATTATAAGAATCATAATGACCTAAGTCGCTTACTTTGTAGTTTACATTAACACTATGCCCCCAGGTTACTGGTCCTATGACCAAAAAAGTCTACTAAAAGTGGAAATTCTTCATGTTAGATACAATTGAACATTCAAATGAAAGTAGTGAATCATGCTTACGTATATCCGTGAAATCTCCAGCTTAGAATGTTATGACGAAACATTTCGGAATGGCGTGATACAATACAAAAGTTGCAATCACTTATAATGTCCAGGGATTATAATAATGTGGTTTCCTATAAGTAGATCTGATAAAAACTTGGTTTCGTATGAAGTAAATAAATTGTGGTAATTAATGGGCAATTATGGGAAGGCGGGGGTGGAAAAAAAAAAAAAGAAACCACTGGAATGATTATTAAAGAGTTCTACTTAAAGGTATAGTTTATTTTTAGTTTTGATGATTATTATATTAAATTAAAGTATTGTAGATTACAAGAATTTTATTGTTATTTTAGTTATTAGTTTATATGTAACAAAATAATTGTTAGTACTTTAAAGTGGGCATTTAATATAGGTTATACTAAAGATCCTTAATTATAGGAGAGTAAAATGAATAACATGATTGAATTTTAAAGTTAATTTGTATAACTCGTATAAAAAAGGAATTAATAATAATGTTTATGTTTTGGATTCAGGTAAACCAATTAAATTTATTTCTTTTGATCTTATTGTGTTTTAATACTTATCGTTCAATCCGTAAAAATTATGATGAATAATTTTCTCATAAAAAAAGACAATTAATCTTTAGTCTTTGTTTTTTTATTATTTTGTGCATTTATTTTAAGTAAATTGCATTCTATAAATTACTCAAAACAGATTTAAAAAAAAAAAAAAAGCACTTGCCATTGAGTGTCTGCCATTTACTAGTGAATCCTCGGGCAGCGACCAATGCAGCGGCGGAGCAAAGAAGCAGCAAGAAGCTAAACAGTTGACGGAGCTTCCACATTGTCGGCAAGTTTAGCTGTAGGAATTTCAGCGAACTCTCTGGATTCTCTTCAGGCTTTACAGGAAGATGCGAAGGACTTATATTTGTGCTTCAGAAGAAAAGTAGAGGGAGAAATAGAGAGACTGCGTCAAGTTAGTTCGGGCCCCACATATCGGTCCGACCCAATTGAATCCTGTATCTGAGCCACAATTGCAATTCGGACAAATATACTTGACTTTCGGTCTTTAATTTTGTGGAGTCAATCGATAGGCGACTATATGGAAATGACCCATCTTGACTTAACTTTCGGACTTTAGTTTAGTGGACAATACCTAAATGGCTTGTATTACTCCCTCCGTCATTTTCTACTTCCTTTATTTTTTAAATTATATCCATTAAATTAAAATATGCAAATTAAGAAAGTTATAAATTAATTTTAAATTACTCTTAAAATATTATWTTTACACTGACATTGAAGAAGAAGAAAATTAATTACCTGAGAGAAAAAATATGTTAATTCATAGTGTTGATTTGAAAATTAAATAAGAGTAAATATATCAAAATAAAATTAATTATCTGTCAAAAATTAAAATGTTACGTACTTTCAAAAAATAAGGGAAAAATCCYATTGCGGCATACTTTTAGAAAACGGAGAGAGTATCTAGCATCATTTAAGGTTATTTTATACATATTAAAAAGAATTTCGTAAATAGATTAAATTATGAAATTAAAATATTAAATTATCCTCCTTATGATTATCCTACTTTTACAAGACTTAGTAAATGAGTTTTAATATTTCAATTTTASAGTTTGACTATCCCACTTCTCTTGACCATCAAATGAAATTTCCAAGAATTTTTTTTTGAAAATACAATAATTATTTATACTATTAATATTGATGAAGATTTTTTATTAAAAATTGTGATAGTCATATTTATTGAATTATAATTCGGGATAAGGGTAAAAAAATATAATAAATAATCTCTTGATTTTATAAAATAACATATATTTGATATGAGAAAAATAACCTAGACAATATAAGAAAATGAATTAAGTATCTTGATAGTGAGAGTATATTAAAGCACGATTTTTTCTCGCTTTATTTTTCAAAAMATTTCAATGAATGATCTTCTTTCTTCACCTTTACTGCATCGAACCCCATCACTTGATATTGCACTTCAGTAGCTACAAAGAATTATTCAAGATTTGGCGAAAGCTAATATGCAATGTGAGATTGCTTGATCACTTGGTAAATTGCATTAAAGTCTAAAGCAATCGAGGTGTAAAAGAAAATCATTCGCTAAACTTGGTTGGAAAAATAAAGTAATAGTCATATCCCTCAAGGCACATCATCGTGGCGAATGCTAATGATTCAATTTATGAGTCCTTTTTAAATAATTAAAAAATCTAATAGTTTAATCCAAGAACAATTTATTTTTAATAGGAATGGGTAAATTCAACCCCTTCAGTAATGATCTTTTATGTAATCATTAGCACCCTCCTCCGATATCAATCAATCAATTTTTATCATTTYTAAATTAATATTTTTTTAATTGGAAATGAAGCTAGTATTAATATGAGAAAGTACAAGGGACAATTTACAATACATTATCTATGATGGTGGACTTTCCTTTCTCCAAGGACAAACCCCTGTGCTAGACAATGTTATATCTACTGCATAGATGGGACAAAAGGAATTCATCTTTAAAGTACGATTGTTTTCGTCATTTTCAAACTCAGTATGTCGTGACTCTAAAAATGTCTGACCAAGCGGGTGCAATGGCTGCTATTTCGTCGGTGATATTTTTGTCTACCCATCCTTGARGGTCTTAGATGGAGAAAAACTCCCTTCCATGTTGCATTGGTAGTAGTAATAGCCCTAATTGTTTGATTCATGAGCAATCCCGTATTGCATGAACTACCATTTCCTCATATTTGTGGCAGAGGAAACAATGGCTCTTCTATGTAGTGAAGTCTTCATTTTTAAGGAATCCTCTCTGTAATTGCCATGGGGACAAAAGGATATCTCATGGGTGCTTGATGATTCCATATTTTCCTCCAAATCACATTTTCTCTCGTTGATGGATGCTCTTGTAGAAGACCATAAGAGGATGTTGTGGTAAACTTGCCTAAAGAAGCGGCTGTCAACTGCAGCTAGTCCGGTTCTGGTTCGACTAGGCTAGCTAAGTTGATGACTTTGAGGTGCTCATTGGAGAGGAGTTGGCCTAAGATGTTAATGTTCCGCCCATGAGTTGAATCCTAGTAATCACAAGCCCTCCTATCTACCTATGTATCTAATACTGGTTGTAAAAGCAAGTTATTAAGCTGATGAATTGGGAGCCAATTTGCTTTCCAAAATTTGATGTTTTCACCATTTCCAACAAAATCCTTGTTTTTAGCTTTTCAGATGATTACSGTAGTGAAAAATTCAAATATTCCTTTTTCCTTAGAATATCCATTTAGTTATGTCTCTTTGAAACTAAAAAGTTTCTTTCTATTTTAATATATTATCATATTCCGCAAGCAACTCAATCTCCAAAATCTTCAAGTTTTCAGATATTACAAGCGAATCATGGTTGATTCTAATTTAGAGGTGATTGCCTCAAAGTGATTTTGTTGTCGATTAATTTTTTCTCAAGTTAGAAGCTGATTGTAAATATGATATAGGGGAGGTATTTTAATTTAGGTCGATTAAAATTATAAGGTAGRAATAGTAAAAAGATGATGAATTAATATTAYATGAGTCTAAAAGGTACTAATTAATACGAACCTTAGTTCTTTATCATATTAAGYGCATTTTGCTCCATGTGACGTCAGTTCATTCCCCGCTCAATCGACGGAATGGAAGAAATTTTTTTGTGAATCACAAAATAAAGACATTGTAAATAGTGTATTTAAGCACAAGTAGCTTATGTAAAACTTTTGTGAATTCTCGCACTCAATAGCTTTGATGGATCTGGCAGTCTAACACTWKAAATTCAAAGCGAATGAGAAATGCAGSCTAGTGCAAAAGTTTTCACAGTCCTAATATCTGCAAGTAAGTATTTYGATTAAACTGACAACAGTGGAAGAGACTAAAGTTTGTGTAAAGAATGCCTTTAATGTAAGATTACAAACAATTTCCTCAAAATACAGAAATGATCGAGTCCCTACCCACCAAGGAAGAAAAAAATAAATTACATGYAGCAAGCACGGACATACCTACAGTGGCGGAATGTAGTAAAAACAAAAGAATAGATAGGCATTAACCATTCAGTTTCTGGGGGAAGATGTGAAGTAGCTCTATTTTCACGCGCGGCTCAAGAGGCTGTGAATCTTTAGATCAGTGGGATCAAAAAGGAAAACGATGCAAAATCTTGCGTAACTTAAATGCATTAGATTTTCAAAATGGCACAAGTCACGAGAAGAATGGCGAGAGTACTCAGGAAAGTGCTTGCAACAAGAGTCGACTGCCCACTTGGAGAGGTTGGACCTGGTGCTGAAGTCCCATTGCCACTGTTTGTAGTAGGAGATCTCACAGCGACTGGAGGCAGAGGTGGTTCAATCACATCATTCTCAGTCAGGATCGGATTTGGAGCCTCAGCTGGTGGCAACAGTGCAGGAGCCATGAGATTCAGGAGGCTGCCAGGTTGAACAGGGTTCATATATGGAGGTATTTCTTTGTATCCTAAACATCGGTTCCCTGGGAATCATCAAGACACCAAATACTGTTAGTGTCTAGAAATGTACCAATCATGGTCAGTAACTTGGCTCTGACCACAGAGGAAAAAACTATTCAACAAAAATATGCAAGTCCTGATAGTCTAAGATCACTCAACAATCTTCCTGTGTATACAGTAAAATCCTGCATACTACTTGCATCTGAAGACCGACTTCAAAGATGCCATTTAGATAGTGAAGAGAATAAGTTCTTACTTTTATATTTTGCAGCAGTTGCTGGGTAGTCTGTTACAACACCATTAATGCCCATTCCAGAAACATGCGAGTTTATCTCGACATAAGGGTCTGAGAAGAAGTCCCATGGTTGAGAGACAAACTCATTGCTAAAGATTTCCACATATGCCGCGAGATYAAGTGCCTGCAGTTTTGGCACAACTTCAGTCATACCAGTCAGCAATGCTTCCTTATCAGTGGGGAAGACGGATATTTTGCTAATGATAACAGAACGGGCAAACTTCTTTATCTCTAAAATGGTTGAGTTCGTCATGCCACGGATATCTTCACCAACCCTGTAAACAAGCTCATAACTGCTGTTCTTTCCAAATTTCATAAGAACTTGGCTGTCCGTAGATGCAATCATAACTTTCTTTGATGTCTGATTGCTGAAAMTAGATTTATTCAAGGWATCCAGAACTGCATCAACTACACCTASTCCRTTTTCAGCCAGGAATCCAGCATTCTGTAAGAAAACTCAGAGAGTAATCCATCTTTATGAAAAAGAGCAAATAGGCCAATGTTGCATATACACAGTTCAGTAAACGCCCAACRTGTTGGATTATTCACTCAAYTCAGCATTTTCTGCAYATTGTCCATTCTCCACRATATAYWACCMACAAAATCTTAAASTGGCRTGSTGTAAACCCACAGAAAGATTAARATACTAGAAAWAAATATAGTAAATAAACACTTCCTAAAGATCCTACTGCTAGCACTGAGTGCCATTTTGAACTGGGAKTCAAATGAAACCATCACWGMAGTRGAGAAAAACTTCCTTGACCRATTGGGTAGATACAARTRAAATATCAGCTGATATGAGTCGAGACATTATGATCSAYTACACAWCCACATACCTGGTCTTTCTTGGTCCTTRTCATGACTAATACACARGCTTCTTTYATGAAAAKTATATAAGATTTAGAATTTTTAAAAAGTAAAGAAAATCCATTTAACTAAACAACTWATASTTAGYRYCTAACATAGCTGAAGAGAAATTTATTCAGCAACTTTCCRCRAATAATATAACAGTGTGCTCGTAACCATTCMGGAACTRTCGGTWTAYAAATGAAATGCAATAATCTACGTTTTCCTTAGAAGTTTTGGTTCATTTGATAAAGCTTTATAAGAGTTAGCATGAGATAAACTCACCTCTATACTGATCAATACTCCAGAAACAGAAGATGCATTATTTGCAAGCGCTAAAAAGTCTGATAGTTGAATAAAGTTCCCAGCATTCGAGAAGGCAGGATTTCGGTACAATGAGTAATTTGCATACGTATTGTACATCAATGCTGCAATATGCAAGGAATATATGAAAGTCAGCAACCAGAAAGAAATATGGTGATTTAAATGACTTAAAATATAAGTTCCTAGTAGAATTAAAATGTGCAAATTCTATTCTCGTTAAGTGTTAACATTCAATCACGCCATGAAGGATGTCAAATGTTTCTAGTACAATTAAAATGCTGTGTTTCTCATGCTAGTTATTTCTTTCACTTCTTGATAATAAGATCAGCCCAACATCTTATATAAGTTTTAACCTACGTTGCAAGTCCTGAATTTGGTTCCATGTGAGGTTGAAAGCGCATATTCCGTCCTGTACRTTAAGTTCTGGAATGGTTATTKTAAGGTTGGTGAAAGATGACYGAGCAGCTGTTGTTCTTTCTATGAGGTTTATAGAACCCAAGCAGAAAGGAATCCCATCCTGTGTCATTTGAACTGGACAGTCGATAATATCTGCACCATCTGAAATGGCTTTATTATATGCCATATCTGTACAGCCTGGATAGTCCCCACTTGCTCCTTCCCTTGAGATGACCACAACCTTAGCTGTAGCAACGACGAGGAAGAGAAGTCAAACAATTTATTGAGAGCAACTGAATTTTATAGTTGCCACAGGATAGAAACATCCGGGACCCAAAATAGTATAAAGAGAATTGAATATGAAGTAAAGAGGAAATTCCCAACTTTGCAGGTAGTAGTTACACTCAGAAGCATACCTTGTACTGTTTCATTTTTGCCCAAGTGAGAGAAGCAATCTGCAATTTTCAAAAGTTTTAGTATCCAGAGGAAGCATTGCTGTGAGCATATGATAAGTAATGCATTCCTAAGAGTTGAGTAATATGCACAAAAGGCTGAGAAGAAAAGGCACAACTAAATAGAATCAGATGCATGCAAACGAAACTTTACCATTCATATCTAGTCATCAAATTTAATAACCTAAGTCAAAAGCCAATTTTGCATGAATAAGTTTCTAAGTGCGTGAGTTTCCTTTCGTATCTTGGGGTATACTATCTTTAGTTGAAAAACAATAATTTGTAGTAGAGGGTCAACATAAGTCTCTGAGAGTCTGAATTTCCATGAATATAGTTTTGAACATCTATGATCAATATAAACCGCATAATTTGACATATTAACAACAGATTACTGCAATCTGATGTAATAGAGATATAAAATATGAATGATAAGTCAATGCACCAACATGCATCGTTCCAAAAAGAACGAGGAAAAAAAAAAAAAATTCCATTACCCATGTAGCCGAGCATTTTCTATGAAATTGCAATGGGCATTAAGCCAACTTGGTGTATATCTCACCTATCGCTGATGAAGGGGTTATTGGGAAGTCGGAGAGCACACCATCCACAGAAAAYTTTCCATTATCGAAGAAGGACAAATATTCAGCTAGAGGATCGTAACTGTAATTATAAGCTAAATTTCCATCATTTGCAAATTCCGATGCATAAACTTCAAGGCCTTCTTTGTGAGCATCCAACACAAGAGAGGTACTAGGCAGCAGATATTGTTTGCTGTCTAAAGGCCATATGTAGTATTTTGGAACAAGAATAGCAGAGGCAAATGTCTTGATAAACGTGAGATTCTTCAGAAGAGAACCATATGTCTGATTAGTTGACGGTTCAACTTCCTGTGGTCCAAGAAACCGAAAAACAAGCTTGATTGCACTTTGTCTGAAGCGTGGAACAATACTTCTTAGGAAGTTCACCTCTGGTGATGAAATATAGTTGACAACAACACTTCTAGATGCAGATATGATAAAGCTTCTCATACTCAGATTATGTTGAGTGAAAAAAGCATCATGCTACACAAAAAGCACATGAACAAATACAATTAGGGCTTGAATATACGTAATGAAACAGGTATAGTAAGTATAAATGCGAAAAGAAAGYTGTCATTATTTGAAGCCTACCTGTACATTCAGCCAAAATCCTGGTGGTTTGACTTGGGTGGCAACATCTTGCACTGTGAGAACTTTTTCTGAACTTCCATCAAATCTATTAGCCCGGGAATAAATTCCTTGCTTCACTGCCCAGGGTAAAAATGCTACATTAGTACATTTAAAGTCATTGCATCTCCAAACAGCGGAAATTTAGTTGGTTATCATCTCATGAAAAGTCAAATGTACAACTTAATCTTCGAAATGCTTTGAGCTGCTATAGAACTACTTAAATCACATCATTTTTTAATATGTCCCTAGGAATGCACAAATCAACGCACTGTTTCCTGCCAAATTGAGGTGTTGATCAGGAACTATGGAATGCATATATGCATTACCGGAACATCCCAATTGCACGTGTGAATCCTCAGTCAGAAGCCAAGATGTGACAGTGATAAGATGGAAATATAACAAGAAAATGTAACAATGGCATAAACCAAAAGGAGACACTGTAAAAGTTTGGCGACATTAGAAGTCCATATTATCTCTAATCCATGGTTTGTTAGCTCGGCAAACAATCAAAACCAACTGGAGAACAGAGGAARCCCCAATTGCAATGTWCATGGTTGGGATAAAAGGACTTGATCGAGCAGTATTCTGTTGGAATTTYAAGTTCTTTAAGAGTAGGAAACTTGAGTACTCTAAAAGTTATCTTGCAGTAAAACAATAGGTGGAACAAGAATGGACTTCAGAAAATAGCTTTTAAAAGATTGTGAACAATATTTCCTGTAGTAGCTAGTCAAAGTAATCACAGCATTAGCTCTCAAGGAAGTCAAAGAAAGCAATATTGTGTGCAAGAAACATAACAAGATAAGCATAAAAGGAGTTTGTAAATTCACCTTTAAAGTGCCTATATGCATTTAAAGTGATGAAATAAACTTACAGTTAACAGATWGTACTTCTTTAAAGGTAAAATCAACTGAAAACCATCCTGTCGTTGAGACCCCGTTCACAACATAAGTGTTCTTCTTGAATCCAGGATTAAGATTTATGTCAGAACCATTGTCAAGCTTGACATCCGGAAAGCAGATCCCAACTGCATCTTTTGTGAGTTGCACATCGCACCACAGGACTGTGTTTGGTGAGCCAGTTTGCACCGTAACCGCATAAGCATAGTAACTGGAATCAGGAAATAATCCTGAAAATCCACCGCGAGCAACGACTAAAGGTGCATCTCCTGTACAAACAAAATTAACAGCCAACAAGTGAGTTCTTACCGTGTTTTGCAGAAAAATGGTGGCAATTTCAAAAGGAAATTTACCTATGATTTGCMAATATAAATATTTGTTGTTTCATAATTCCACTTTTGACTTCCTCACAATTATAGAAAGTGTGCTCTCTGCTTTATCTTCAATATTTATTGTTCCTAGCTACTGAACTAAAATATAAATTTTTTTTAAACAAAACTTTTAATTACCTTTTGTCAATTGAATACAATGCAAAACAGATCTTTTGAAAAGTCGAAAAATCAAAATAGACAAAAGCAAGTATAAATTACTCACACAGCCGATTAGCAAGAGAGTAACTTAAMGAAATTATTTTCTTCCTCAATTTAAAAGAAAAACAAAGAAATATGACAATTGGATTACAGAACCATCAAACTCAACTAAGTTCATCATCTTTGGCGCTCACATTTCAGCGCAGTAAGCAAATTCATTCCTCGACTTTCCTCTTTGTCTTCATTTTCATTTTTCTCCAATCGATTAAACATATGCTACTACAAATAAAAATARAAAAGCAAAATAGTAATTCACCAACTGCACAGCACTTACCACTGAGTGTCTGCCATTTACTAGTGGATCCTTGGGCGGCAATCAATGCGGCAGCGGAGCAAAGCAGCAAGAAGCTAAACAGTGGACGGAAATTCCACATTGCCGGCAAGTTTAGCTGCAGGAATTTCAGCAAAGTCTCTGGATTCTCTTCAGGCTTTATTGGAAGATGTGAAGGACGTAGATTTGGGCTTCAGAAGAAAACTAGAGAGAGAGAGAGAGAAAGCGGAGAGGGACGCCAGAGTGAACGCAGAAGGCCGTGGAGCATAGGCTGGCATTATTTATTTGTTCGTTAAATGGAAATAAATAATTTAGCAGATAAATTAATTGTTAATAATAATAATTATTATAGACGAGGACATGCTTTAGTACGAGTTGCTTTTGGGTGACCGGCTCAAATTAGAGACAAAGAGCCAAATCTAGCCGACTCGAGACATCTTAATTCACATTTTTCATTTTTAGAATAAAATAAAATAAAATATTAAAATCATTCCACATCACTTTAGACAAGAATAAGATAATAGATCTCTTGATATATTACTATAGAATAATTTATATTATATTAATTAAAATATGACGTACGACGTATTAARAGATTATATATTTTTTGATATATTAAACAGAATATGACGTATTAAAAATTAAATTATATATATATTATACTCTAAATTGATAATRTAAAAAAAATATAACGAGAAACGTGTTAGAAGATTTAAAATTCAAATATGATTTTTCTTTCATTCACCTTAAAACAACTCTAAATATATTACTGCATCCTTTCTTACATCAATAAATTAAAATACGATACTTATATATATATAATAATAAGAAAGCGACTTTCCATTTTCATGAGGAAAGTTTCCAAATTAATTTAAAAAAATAGCTAACTTATACAGCTACATGAGGCTTCGGAGCGTGGCTAGAAGCCATTGGCTGCAGGTTCAGCTTAATGATGACGGACGACAGCTAGACCTCGACAGAAAACATGGGTCAGAGTTGTCTGAAAATTCACACGTGCCAAGTCTTAATTGGTTTGCTAATGTTTCCTCCCCTTCTTCTTTTTTTTCTTTTTTTTTTTTTCTGTATAGTTGTAAAAGGGAATGCGCGGAACTGGTCACGTTGGTTTAGACCCCACATATTGGTGTAATTTAGTGGCATTAGCCGATAGGAACAATACGTAAATGTCGAAATGGGATTATATTGATAGTGACTTTATGATTAAATTATGTAATATTTTGATTAAATTTACCCAAAGGGATTATGAGAAATTGTCAAAATTTCAAWGTCTAAGATTAGCTGGCAAATGGCAGGCACTACGTGTGCTACGACTAGTTCCGTAAATTTGAATTAGGCTTCGCCACCTTGGCCAATTCACCCGCAACTGCTTAAATTCGACGAAATTCTGATGGGGAAAGGTTTTGTATGTGCGATAGTGATCGATATAATTTTGGCTATTCCATGCGCCGTCCATGGGAAGAGAATTATTAAATAAAAAAATTTTATTTTCAATTTTAACTTATAATATTAATTTWAAAAAATCRTAAGTTGAGTTATTCTATAAAATAAGAGTTGATTTTATATTTATAATTCAGGATTGAGTTTGAATTAATCTTATCATAWAAAACTATTAAATAGTTTAACAAAAAAATTTACATGCTTTTCAATATCAAATTAATAAATACTAAAGAAACATAAAATATTTGAATTTAGTCTGTAATATCTAGTCACGGATCAAGTTAATCCGAATCAATATGGTCAATTATATTGTAAATAATTTTTTTATAATGTTACGCTTCATTTATT
>MEJB01000018.1:1395174-1414479 GCA_001752375.1 Rhazya stricta
GAAAATTCTGTTTTATATAAGATTTATAAAAGAGTCATTTGTAAGAAAAAATATGAATTAGTATCGTGTATCATATCTTATTACTATAACAATCTCCATGTATCGCCTTATCAATAAACATCTACATCTTCGAGCTACATATACTGTGATACGCTACAGATACCTACGTCTCCTTTTCTCCATAATATCCTTAGTTCTTGTATATAGTCACAAAGTAATTATTTTAAATTTTTATTTTTTTATAATCTATTACTAAGAGTGATGTCATCAAGGCTCTTTTATTTTGAACATAACTGTCATGCTGTTGGGTCCTCTCGCACAACTAGGGTTGTCTTAGATGACTTATTGGAAGCGAATTATTATATCTATAAAATGCATCTACGAGCAATCAGGTTATGTTATCTTTCATCGGGACTATAAGGAGTAGATTTCAAGAATGGTATAGAAGGAAGATACGAATGCAGTTAAAGAGGAATTAAGTATCTAGTCAGTAGCAGTTTAGTAAAGACAGAGTAGATAACAGATATGTTATTTAAGCGTCAGAGTAAATTGTAATTTCAAACAATTTTCATATTTTTTCTAAGTGTGATGCTATATTTATCCTATGTCCATCTTAGTTATAAAAATTCATAATATATGCCTCTCATAAATTAATAAATCTTATACAGAACTATTTTAGCTGTCCTTTATAACTACCCTGACATTTTAATTAGTACGACCCAGAATCTCCGAAGATTTAATACCAACTTGTGTGATCAAGATCTAGTTCCAATTAACTAGTCAGCTATACCTAACTGTTGTTTTATTACCTAATTTTGTATCCTATACGAATGTAGTAGCGAATGTTGTTGGTGTTTTGAGCAGGGAAGAAACTTAGCGACGAAGTTACTTATATATATTTCTTGCGCCGAAAACGAAGACTGACTGCGTGTAGCTGAGCTTGGCGGGAGAAAGACTACATCAATTTTTTTTGTAATCAATAATTTTACCATAGGAGTCGAGAGTTGAAATTTATTTTTTTATTGACGATATCATAGCTGCCCACTTCTCCATTAAGCCTAAGGCAAAATTATCGTTAAGCATGTCATAGTTAATTCTAATGTAAGACAGCTACTTATCAGTATTCCTTCTATTGTACGGACCTATTTTATAATACTCTCGATACACAGTATATACAGTTCGGTGCTTTTATTAATTGTTACATAACCCTGACGAACAATAGGGTTCTCGTACATGGTCGTTTAGCTGAGACTTATCAAGAGGGCGCGGTACAGTGATTGTTGATTTTTTCGAGCTGTGAGTACACTTCTTTCAGTGATTGTTACTAAACTGAAGATAAGTATGTATGCGCCATCTCTAGCTGGTCTATCCATGATCAAAAAAACCTAATCTCCAACCCTACCATACTAAGTACGTTGATCTCTAACGGAAAGTTGTTTTTCTGCTATAGAAGGAATGGTGCATATCAGAGGATTATTATAGCTAAAATTACTGAGTTAACTTTATTAACAAAAAATGTGTACAAGCTTAGTAAATAACTTAGATTATATTATGTTTAGTTATTTAATGAAGCTATACCATTCACATGTAACTATTAGTCCTCTATTAGATCATCAAAAGTAAGCTTATGATTGTCCCAGTATGGGATGTAGGAACCAGCATAGTCGTCTGTTTCGTGATTATTAAAATAAGTTTAATTTATTCAGATGCTATATTATATCCACATGTTATATTATGCATATATGTTAATTTCCGTAGTCTTAAGCAAAACGCAGTTTTTTACATCTTTTCATTACGATATCATCCAGGCCGTACATCTGACTAATCGATAGTTGTTCAATATAAGTGAGGATACTGAGTACGTGGGTTGACATATGTTTTCAGTCAGTAATGGAGTACTGACTTATTATTGATTTCGGTTGTTCAATATATTTTAAAGTATAGTAACCTAACTTAGTAGTCACTTGAATATCGGATAGGTATATTTTTGAAGAGAGGTATTCTTGCACGAGTGGCCTACTTCAAGGGGAGACGAAAGGGTCTAAATCCTAATAATAAGTATTTAAGATTTAACTGTTGAAAATTGAAAAGTCGATTATATAAAATATATTTACTTTTTAAATTTTAAATTCTCTGTTAAGCACATATTTACGCGCTTCTAAAGACTCATCTTACTGAGTTCACCTATCACTTACCCGAAGTCAACACACACAAACCTCCAGTAAGGTATTCGAGATCGCTTACGGTCAACGTCCCTCTTTTTCTTCCAAAATAGTGCATAAATCCGTTTAGGATCTCAAAGGGTAAAAAGTACGGAGAAAGCTTCTTAGGGACGGTCTAAGGGACAGTATAAATACTCTTATCAGAGATTAAACCAATACATTAATTAATTAAAAAGTAAACATCATTCACTGTCAGGTTTTTCTCCCAAATGGCAAAAGTATCGAGAACTTTCTTAGGACCTTTCTTACGGCGGATTAAAACAAATATATTAATTAATTAAAGGGTAAAATCATTCAACCTATCAGGTTTTTTATGTTACTAATTTACAAAAAAGAAGATCACTAAATCCCGACTATTAAAATAACAGATTATTTCTCTTTCTTCTCTACAACTTTTCCAATATGCTATATATTAACAATTATAATATTATCAAATTTCATATTATTTTACGATATCTTTTAATAATTTTTAACGGATTTAAGTTAAATTAATTTTAAAATTCATAGGTATGGGAACGGTAGTACAGGGCAGCACCGACGTTACTGTAGGGTCCGGGTGAGCACGCCACCCGGCCACCACCCGCACTATAGTTTCAGTTCAGGAAGAGTATATATATATATATTATACTATGAAAGCACCTCGGAAAAAATAGAAGAAAAATTGTTAGAAAAAGACACTAGAGGAAACGATTCCGCGAATTAGTGATGAACTACCGATTGTACGTGTTGTATTGACACGGTGGTAGTGTTTGACGTAATCGAGACCAGAGTGGTGAACGTTATAAGGTAACGATTCTACGCAAGCATTAAAAACTAATTAAATAATAAATCAATTGTAAATATTTAAATAATATAGATACTATGCTAGTTTTTTGTACTTCTTCATAAATTGTCGCTAAAATCTCGAGTTAATTTAAGTAGGAGAGTAGTAACTAATAATTAAAGCACTAGCTATAAAACTTGAGGATTAAAGTTTTTTCTAAGTTCTTATACAAACGTAACTTAATCTTAATAAAAAATACTTTACCTCCCATAAAAACCCAAAGAATAAAAAATTAACAAAAGGAAAATGTAAAAAGTACTTTTTCTAGGATGTTTAGTACGCTATACACTTAAAAAATTTAAATTTATAAACACCTAAACTGAAACGCTATAAACTTTCAAAATCAAAGCCTGATTAAGACTCTTGAGTATTTTTCACATTTGAGAGAGCTATAATAACGCGAGTCCAGGCGCTCAGTATTATGAAGTCTAAGTTTTAGACTGAATCTTTTATTTATTTAAAAAACTAGTGGACGTTACTTGGTTATTAATAATTATTCAAGAGATATATAACGTAAAAGAAGTATAGTAAGACCCCACCGAAGCTGTTTTGTCTTCAATTCCCTTTAATATTTTATTCTAGGATAACACCATCGGCATTAGTTACTGCTTCGACCTACAAGTACCTCGGTACAGGGGAGCTGTAACTCTACTTTTTGTTACTAATTTCTCCGTTATAAAGAAAGGGTAAAACTACAAAAGTTTTTATACTTGCAGTACTTGAATATATATTGATTGTCGGTTAGCTTTCACGGAACAAGTATAATTATTATATATAATGATAAACTAGTTTAATTAAGTATATTATTATAGCTTATTTTATATTAATTTGAAAATATTTTAAATTTTATAATAACGACTAGGTATTAATTTTTGTTTATTTACTTCGCATTGTAATATTTTTTTAATAAATGTTATATTAACTGGTATAACTAAGCCTAATTGAACTAGGCACTGATCTATAATGTCTGATTTAAGTTTATAAAATACAAAGAAATCATAAATAATTAAACTATAACTTTTCGTACATTTAAAAAAACAATTTGATAAATTATCAAAATATACTATTCTAATTAAGTTTGAGTTAGGACTTAATATTTATATTTTAGTTGAGAATAAAATATCTTATTGAGTTGAATACTAAAAAATTTTAATTATAATATTCAATTTTAACTTTTATTTTAAAAAAATAAATTATTAAGAGAAGGGTACCTGCCGCGTACCTTATCGGTTTTAATATAGCTAGTGATAGCGTGTATGTTTTGGAAAGGGGTAGTCTTAAAGCAGCTTAAATTCGTCAACGCCCACTTAACCGGTTCCACCGCTTCGGATTAAGTTTAAATGCCTTGATCAGCATCGTGTGCATCACGGACGGTAAACGGTCGATTAGAATCTGTAACTTTAAAACTGTTAAAGAGTATTAGGGAAACCCATTTAAATTAGTTTTATAATGTATTAAATTAGTATTTCAGTGATAGTTATATTAGGGTAAAGCTGTAAATGCATAACAAGGATAGCCGATTACGGTGATTTAATGTGGTTATACACCCCAGATTTGGTTGCACTGGTCAAGGCGCGTAAGGGAAAATGTTGATATGTCTTTTTTTTTTTTTCTTTTTTTTCTTCTTCCCCTCCTTTGTAATCGTTTGGTTAATTCTGAACCGTGCACACTTAAAAGTCTGTTGAGACTGGGTACAAAAGACAGCTCCAGATCGACAGCAGGCAGTAGTAATTCGACTTGGACGTCGGTTACCGAAGATCGGTGCGAGGCTTCGGAGTACATCGACATATTCAATCGATAAAAAAATTTAATTAAACCTTTGAAAGGAGTACTTTTACCTTTCAGCGAAAGAATAATAATATATATATATTCATAGTCGATCATAGCATAAAATTAAATAACTACATTCTTTCCTCACGTCATTATATAAATCTCAACAAAATTCCACTTACTTTTCTTTTTTAATATAAACTTTAAAATTTAGAAGATTGTGCAAAGAGCAATATAAAAAAATATAATAATTAAATCTCAATTATATATATATTAAATTAAAAATTATGCAAGTATAAGACAAATTTATATAGTTTTTTATTATCTAGAGAATATGCAGGCAGTCTGCAGTATAAGAATTGCAATTATATTATATTTATTAAGATAGTATGAATATCATTATTAATTTCTCTAGATAATAGAATAAAACAAGTTCACCTACACCTTACCTAAAATTGTAAAATAAAATAAAAATTAAGATTTTTACTTTTTACATTTAATTGCTACAGAAAAGCTCAGCCGATCTAAACCGAGGAAACAGAGATTAAACTCCGCCAGTCGTGTTTTCGTTGAGCATGATTTCGTACAGGAGCAGATATTATTAAATAATAATAATTCGTTAATTAATAATGACGTTATAATAAATAAAGGTAAATATGCTTGTTTATTTTATTACGGTCGGATACGAGGTCCGGAAGACGCAAAGGAGACCGCGGGAGGAGCGCGAAAGAGAGAGAGAGAGAGATCAAAAAGGAAGACTCGGGTTTAGGATCGCACGAGGAAGTGTAGAAGGTTATTTCGGACTTCTCTTACGCGTCTCTGAGAACCGACTTAAGACGGTCCGATTTTGAACCCGGCCGTTACACCTTACAAGGCAGGTGACAAATCCGAAGAACGAACGAAACGAGCGACCCGGCGTAACCAACGGGCGGGGTTCCTAGGCGTGATCATTTACCGTTCTTGCGAGTCACATTCACGGCCGACACGTCAACCACTTAATCCGAGTAAAACGAAAAAAATAAAAATAAAACATCATCGTAATACAAATTAGCTAACCTCTTTTTACTTTTACTTCTGTTTCTCCTTTCAGCTCCTTACTTAAAACGAATCGACGGCGCGACTTTACACTCGCGTTTCTACTACTTGGAAATCAACTTCAAAACTACCAAGACATTTAGGTTAACAGATAAAGAAACAAAAAGAAAATTTAACTCCTTCTTTTTATTAAAGAAATTCAATGAGAGAACGATTAGCCGACACACTCATTTTAAATATGAACGAAAACAGATAAAAAAAATTGAAAGCATTTTATTTCAAGTTTTGAAACGTATGCCCTTTCCTAGAGGACTCTGGATACAAATATCTTTTGTATGCATTATATTGCCCAGGAATTTACGCATTTTCTTTTTATATRTTCTAATAGTACAAATACAAATAAGGTTATAGTTAAATTTACATAATATGAATTAYTTGTTTCATTAATAATATTAACTACATAATTAGTAAAGTATTTATTTTTGTTATTCGTTCGAAAAGAAAAACAAAAAAATATCTATATTAAAGCGGAAACATTACATATTTTATGATAATTTTGTTATCCTAGCAAGATTATAATTTAATTAATTAAAATATACTCTTTTTATCAAGTCTTTAATTTAATCATATTCATGCTCACATCTATCAAAAGTATATCCCCCGTGAAATGTAAGCGTAAACAAAGGCTACTCTTCACGCTAAAGAAATAAAGGAAACTAAAGTTGGTTGGTTTATTTTATTTAATTTTTTTATTCAAACTATTGGTATTTAAAATCGTTGGTTTCAATTATTTCGACTCGAATCGAAAGAGACTCGTAAAGGATAAAACTCTCCCGTAAAAGATAAAACTTTCATAACGTTGTATTTTTTTTTAATTATTCATGAGTTCTCGAAATGATATTTTTTCATTAACACRTTATTTAACGAGTATTAAATTATTTATCATTGGAATAAAAGATTTTTGATTTTTGATTTATTTTATGCTACGTGTTGCAATATGTGTATATACTTATTTAATTTAAAACTTCTATCAACTCTAATAATTCATTTGTTGTTAATACTATGTTTTAAAATAATTCTTAATCTACATAATTTTTTCTTTCAAATTAAACGTCATTGAAATTAATAACCTATTAAATATATTTTTTCCAACTTTATTCCTCATTAATTAATCTTATTCATCTATATAAAATTATTTCTAATATATTAAAAATACGTATTAGTTAAAGTATTAAAAATTTATAATAAATTAAAAGAAGGTTAGATTGTTATTTTGATTAAATTTTTTTAAGAATTAGTATGTTTGTTTACTTTCGTCTAATTGTACAATTATTTTAAAAGGGATGAAATAAAGGATTTAAACGAAGGGCTTCGTTTGGGGCCGGAGTTCTGGAMTTGGCCCATCCATCTAGGAGGTAGCCCAAATAACAGTCACAAAGAACAAAAAGCAGTTTCATAATGATTTTGGGTTGAAGGCCCACTAATATTTTATATTATTCATACAGGCAATATTTGACACGTTCTATAAATCGTCATGACTCAGTGCCACGTGTACGTCCCAACTGCATACGCTGTGCAGTAACAGTCAGCAGCTCTCGGTTTCGCGGGCAAACTCTTTCTGCTTCTTCCCCCAGTGAGTTCTCAAGCAAAGTCGATCCAGTTTTCTCTCTGATTTCTCGAGATTATAACCGGAAATTGCAGAAATACGATTCAGGATTGAAATTAACAATGGGACTTTCAGACTCTGTAATAAACTTAGCAGTAGGCCACAGGCAGGTGGTTCCGATCAGTGTCTTTGTAGCGATTCTTTGCTTATGTTTAGTGATCGGACACTTGCTGGAAGAAAGTCGTTGGGTTAACGAATCCATCACCGCCATTGTTATCGTAAATTTCCTTTTCTCCCTCCAAAAGTTGCTTCCTTTGCTCTACATTTGATTCATCGACATTTTGTTGAGGAAGGCCTTCTTCGTTTTTCTGTTATTTGTATTGTCATAATTATTTCGGGGTCGGGTTTTCCAATGCAGAATTAAGCTATTTTTCCGCATTTGGAATTTCTGTGTTGGGTGATTTTTCTTGAATTTCTTTTTCTTGACAAGGGATGTGTAGCTGGGACAATAATCTTGTTCATAAGCAAGGGGAAAAGTTCTCATATATTGAGATTTGATGAAGAGCTGTTCTTTATTTATCTACTGCCACCGATAATTTTTAATGCAGGGTAAGCAACAAATATTATGCTTCAACGTCCTTAAATTGAAAATCCTTGTTGGTTTGGTGTACACTATTCCATTGTATAAGGTCTKGAATGTTTCTCATTTAACCAGATTCCAGGTCAAGAAGAAGGAATTCTTCCATAACTTCTTCCCCATTATGCTGTTTGGGGTTGTTGGAGTGTTCATATCATGTGCCGTTACTACAGCCGGTAGTAATATCTTATGCCTGCGTTATCTACTGTTTGTGTTGTTTAGAATCACTATCATCTGTAACTGATTACTTTGGCATGCTATCGGATGTTTACTAGTGAAATATTTATAACAAGATCTTTCTTCTGAATGATATTGTTGGCGTAGGCAGCAGATGGCTATTCCCCAAGCTTGGTTTTGTTGGATTGACTGCAAAAGATTATCTTGGTTTGGTTCCAAAAATTCGTTCATTTTCCCCCCCTCTATTTAGTATATACGAGCAACAGGGGCCTTGTCCAATTACTGTGTAGTAATGTATATCCGCTTCTCTTATCCAGCTATAGGAACCATATTTTCATCAACGGATACAGTGTGCACATTACAGGTGGCTTCGAATTGTACATGAAAAATGCAAAAGGTCAAGTTCAGTTTCTTTTTTGGTGGTTAGAAGATAAATATTTTTGTTGCAGGTTCTCCATCAAGAGGAGACTCCTTTGCTATACAGCTTAGTCTTTGGTGAAGGAGTGGTTAATGATGCAACATCAGTTGTTCTCTTCAATGCAATTCAAAAGTTCGATATAAATGGGAATCAGGGTCGAGCAGTCCTTCATGTTCTCGTTGATTTCTTTTACCTATTCTTCACAAGCACAGTTCTCGGAATAACAGTGAGTGGAGCTTACTGTTAAAGCTTGATAATGTAGTCTTACAATGTGTATCAATGCCAGCAGGCAACAATGTGTCCTTTCTGGTTGCAGGCAGGGCTTCTGACAGCATATATATTGAAGGGCTTATATTTCGGGAGGTAAAATTTCTAATAATCTCTTTTCTGTTGCAAAAGGATTGTATTTCATAACATTTCCGATGCATATGAGTGTAGATGCTTATCTGTGAAACCTTTGAAACTGAGAATCTCTATATATGCAGACATTGTACTGTTCGTGAAATTGCTCTGATGGTTTTAACGGCTTATCTGTCTTACATGTTGGCAGAGGTAAAGAGTGTTTAGCTTAAATATTTTATTATATATTATTTGTGGTCAGTTTGGTAAATATTTCTTTCCATCAACTTTCATCTGATAAGGGAGGGAAGTGTTGAATCCAGAGCACGATTCGTGATAAATATTGTGAACACAATTTTTTATCAGCCCRAGAAAATTTGATCCTATCTTCTTCTCCCTCTGTTTTCTTCTTGATTATCATTGTTATCCCCTCTTGCCCTGTTACTGTTGTTTGCTGGTGGACTGCCCCATTTTGATTCGATGGTTCACTCCGTCCATCATTTCCACCATCACATCGGCCATGAAGAATATAAATTGAAGTTTATTTAGCGATCGTTTGCAAAATGAAAATAAACCATCTTGCTCCTACATAATTCAGATATTGTATCAAAATACAATGAACATCAGAAACATTTTTCATAATAATCAATGAAAATTTGTATTTAACAAATATAATGTACAATATATGAATATTAAATTATATTTATTTGGTTTATAGATGTTCGAGTAGTTGCAATAACCATAAATTCCTAACAAATTAGAAAGTTAAAAGAATATGAATAAATGGTCAGATTATAGAAATGCCTGTATCTGGAGATCACACTGAATTCATATCTCATTGGGTCTATA
The DNA here is from genome assembly GCA_001752375.1 of Rhazya stricta. NCBI lineage: Eukaryota > Viridiplantae > Streptophyta > Magnoliopsida > Gentianales > Apocynaceae > Rhazya > Rhazya stricta. The sequence continues at coordinate 1,405,051 of MEJB01000018.1, forward strand.
TGTTGTGGGAGAGGAGGGCGTTGTATCTTGCCAGAACTTCAGAGGATTTTTGTTTAAGAAGGGTTGATTTCTCTTTGTTAAATCTTCTCTCAAGAGGCTTAAGCTGTTAATATAGAGAAATGAGTTCTTACCTAGATACACGTCCATGCTTGTCYATCTACTGCCAATTGCTTGCTASTGCATCTTTCTCTCCATAATGGGGCTAATTCTGAAGAAAAACCAAGAGAGAAGTTGGAGGACCATCCTTGTATGTGCCAAATGTGGGACTCCAAGGAAACTAGTTTCAGCAGGCCTAAACCCAACAGCTTGCGCACTGGCACCTACATTGCCTTTTCTTTAGGCCTTGAAGTTGAGATGATGGGATCCAGGCTTCAAAGTATCTATGGCCATTTATTATTTTGGGACACAACATGCATTTAGAGAAGTTTGAATTGTTCTGCTGTGTTCTTTTACATTTCTGCTGTTTCATATATTTTCTACTCATTTACATTTTGGAAAGTTATCCTAAACAGGAGCACGATGATAATGCCTTAGGTGATGGGTTTATGTTGGCTTTTGCAGCTTTTTAACCTCAGTGGGATTTTGACAGTTTTCTTTGCTGGGATTTTTATGTCTCACTATGCTTGGCACAATGTGACCGAAAGCTCAAAAATCACGACCAGGCAAATTTCTGATATTTTTATGCTGCCAGAACCTTAAAATATATATAGTAACGGTGTATATCTCTTTCCCTAATTTGTGGCAAAGAAATAACAACGAGGTTTTATGTTCTCAGTTTGTTATTTAAGCAAAAGGTCTGAATATTCGAAATGCAGGCATATTTTCGCGACAATGTCTTTTATTGCTGAAACGTTCATATTTTTGTATGTGGGGATGGATGCCCTGGACATTGAGAAGTGGAAACTGAGCAAACTGAGGTAATGATTTCAATTATTCTTTCCGCAACTCGAGAATAAAATGTTCCTTTCCTTGGGGAAGGAGTAAGGTAGGATTTGGCAACCGCTGACGTCCTGAGAGGAAACAGGGGAAGGGATCCATTCAGCCTGCTTAAGGTGGCTGATTGAGTTTTGTTTTGGGGTTTTGGCCATTAGTTTTCGATGCAGAGATGACTATAAATGATTTTTTGAGGAATTTTAACATTCATGTACACATAATTTGGACAAGTACAGTCTCCTATTTTGGACTATAATGGACATCCAAGGTTTTTTATGCTTTCAAACAATTAGAGGCATTGGAGGATTAGTATAGTTCTCTACAGTCTGTCTGCACCTGTATACTGAGCAACTCTTCTATTTCTGCTTTGTTCCAGTGTTTGGACCTTGCTGCTAATATGTAGCACAACGATGTTGCTGGTACTACTTGGACGTGCTTCTTTTGTTTTTGCGCTCTCTGCACTTGCAAATTTCACAAACCGGAGTCCTACACCGTCATCATCAATAACTTTCAAGCACCAAGTGAGTTACTACGGATTGTTGATCTGCATGATTGTTCCACAGATGATAAGAAACATGCATTTACTAATTACGCAGATATTTTTCCACTAGGTGATTATTTGGTGGGCTGGGCTTATGAGAGGAGCTGTTTCTATAGCATTGGCATTCAAGCAGGTACCTTTTATTGAATTGTAACTGTTTGCTCGTAGCGTGAATTGGGTATAATATGCATTCTTGAGATCATTTGCTGCCCATTGCCGATGCAGTTCACTCATTCAGGAGTTACATGGGATCCAGTTAATGCGACAATGGTCTTGACTACTGTCATTGTTGTGCTTTTCAGTACAATAGTAAGTCATAATTCACTTTTCTAGTTCAGAAGTTGGTACGAGTCATTTTTTCCCAGCTAGATTGTTCTCCTCTTTGTTTTCAAAGTGAAAATGAGTTTCTTTGGCAGCTGTATAGTCATATGCTACATAGCTAGAGGCTAGTTCTGAATGAGAATCAACTGTTTACAGGTATTTGGCTTTTTGACAAAGCCTCTAGTAAGTTACCTGCTTCCTCCCCATGCTAATACCAGTGACTTGGACCGAGAGCCAAGTATCTCTAAGGAGGATATGAAGCTTCCTTTGCTTTCTTTTGAAGAATCTGCTGCAACCAATGTACTGCGTGCAAAGGATAGTTTGTCAATGCTTATAGAGAGACCTGTATACACCATCCATTCCTATTGGAGAAGGTTTGATGATGCCTACATGAGACCAATATTTGGTGGGCCAAGGGGTAGCAACTGTTAGCGATGGAAGAGAAGTTTGGGCGTACCGTGCAGCAATACAAGTCATGGTACAAAGCTACAAATGGCAAGATTGAGCAACCTTAGGGGGCTGAAATTGAAATATAGACAGACTTTGCCTGGGACATGGATTTCTGGAACTTCAAATTGGTTTGATCAAGTCTATGTAACTGTGTGCTACTTGAACTCAATGTAACCATGAACGAACATGATGGAACGTGGTTGCGCCTCACTGGAATTCTGCAACAACTAAAAGGAGGCCTTCAGTACTTTCGCTTTTCTTGTTTCAGCATTTTGAAATTCGGTTGCCAAAAAGTTAACACCAGAAATCTTTCTCGTGAATGGGAGAGTTTTTTTTCTTATATTCTTACAGGTTATGGTCACAAGTGCATTAAGGAGGATAGTCATTTAGCTAGACGCATTTCCAAGGTAAAGGCCAAACTCCTYTAGTCATTTAGCGCAAACCAAACTTTTCTACAGCAATGTGGTTCGAAAATGAGACAGTAAGGACAAATATCAGTAAATATGCGACAGGCAATACAAGAGAACATCAAATGTGAATGTGATACTTTATTCAATCCGAAAGGGTACACAGGCTCCTCCTGTTTATTCACCACATTAGACAGGCATGGACGAGTTTTGAGTTTTAACTGAACCCTGATAGCAGATTGAACAGAAAACCAGACTCAGTGCTCAGTTTTGCATTCTTGTGGCACGGGAAGACCGCATTTTCTGGGTAGTTGAAGGGCTTTGGCAGGAGTAATGCCATACTTGCTTAGGTCTAATTTGCGCTTGCAAAGACACTGCACATCGGCCTTTTTCAGAACGTTACAGCACCCTGTTGTTGGCTTTGGCGGCGAAGCACCAGTTACCGCTGGGAGACATTGTGCGAGTTCAGATACCTTCACCTTGCAGACAAGGGAACTCATTCCCGTCTGCCCACTTGCTACTGCAATGAGCAGCATCATAAACAGTGCGTTTGCCAAAAGCTTAATTCTTAGATTACCCATTCCTCTCAGATGACGTAGTGCCTGGCTGCTACCTCGGGTGAGGTTAAATACTTGGGAAACCGGTGGTGTTCACGTGTATCTTTTGTCCTCGTCACAGTATATCATGTGAAACAGCTAGTGCGATCTGCTCATCAATTTTTTAAGCAATACGGTACAGAAGACAAGACAGAACGGTTCATCAATGGAAGGCATTGGTAGATGATCATAGAGTGGAGAATGATGCATTATTATTTTTCATTATGGTGGTCGGCATAGGTATCACGGGCGCTGCAGGTTACAGCAGAGGTTACTTATCTCAAATTAACCAGAAAGTCAGAAATATTCTTTCCTGGGACTTCTTTTATTGAAGGAGAGGGAAAAAATTAGAAAGAGAGCACAGAGTAGCAGAGGGCAAGAGTGCCGAATGCTCACTATGGTTGACCAGTTAACAATGTTTTTGGGTTGAAGGAGTTGAGAAAGGAAAACCAAAAGGTAATGTGATTCGACCGCACATCGAGGATAGATTGTCAAATGATTCACTCCGAAGTCTRCAGATCTTTTCAAGGACTTATTAATCGAACGAAAATAAAGATAACGTCCCATTCTACATGTCGATGTTGGCATTGTACATGATGTTAAACGAAAATCCATCGACTTTAGAAATCATGAGGGTTCCATCACTCTGCCCCCAAAGACATATCAAGCTTGGTTTCACAAGCTTATGTTGTCTAATCCATCCATTCCCCTCGCTTTGCTTTCCCTTCCTTCCACAAATATCCACTCCTCACCTTCGCTTCCAAATCCTTCACACTACAAGTATCGTGTAAAGGAGAAGTTGAAGAAACCCAGATATGTAAGTGAGTTTATCTGAAATACAAATTTGACACCTTTAGCTGCAAATTCAAGACAAGCTCAACCTATCATAGCTCTGACCATTACCGCGAGCCAAATTTTATATTCTGTACATGGAGGTCTGTTTTAAGTAAGAACTAAATTATGGAAAAGAAACAACACAAGTATTAAAGAGAAACCAGAGAAAAATCAAAGGTACCGTCTTCCAGTACAAGGCGAAATCAAAGTATGGCCAGTAGCTGGGGATTTCTGGTTCCCCTCCGTTATGCTATCTAAAGCTCAAAATTAAACATAAGAATACTTGCAAGATTCTTTTGACTTTTTTTTTCTTTTTTGTTTTCTCCTTAGTAGTCGATCAGAAGGTGTATAAACAACCATTTCCCATATGATTTTGCATATATAAGGTAATGGACGAAATTCAATTCACCAGAGAACTAGGATGGATCAATCATAAGCTGCAGAAATTTTGATCTCATATATCATTAGTAGAAATATATAAGAGCAGTCTCCTACACTTCTCCTGTTCCCTACTATCTGCGTCTTTACAAGTGTTAGTAACTCCCAAATGAAAAGACACCTAGAACCACTACTAGCTATGACATTTGAACTTGCAATTAGCCCATAATACACAATCATTCTGTTCATCGTGACTTASCTTAAAAAACTAAGCTACTGGATTAGGAAAGCCACCAAATCCTTGTTGTAATTATCTCAGAAGATGTCAGAATCTGATGGGTTAGCAGTAACACCATGTATCTGAAAACATAGAAAACTCCATCAATGTTCAATGAGGGCGCAACAGAACCAGAAAACATGAACAAATCAAGTTCAGATTTCCATATGTAAGAGTAGGAGGCAAAAGAATATCATACCGGTGATACATATCAACATTACTAAAATTGATCGCATTCTCAATGTTAAGATTAAAATGCCATGCTAAGATTAAAAACTTGAATAGGCCTTGCATTCAAAACAAAACAGCAATTTTGTAATCCATACTCACCGATCAATCAGATCTCTGCATCATGATTTCTTAAATAGATGGCGTCGTGCTATCATCTCTGGTATTCCCAGTGCAGAGATACTTTCACATCCGAAAAGCTCTTGCAGTTTTGCATCACACATTATTGCCATGGAATTCAAGGGATCCTAGAAGGAGAAACAAGGAATGCCATCAGCATCTGAAATTTCAATTCCATTAGCATCTGAAATTTCAATTCCATTAGGATGGAATGAAAGTATTTTCCTGCCAAGGAAACACAGGTTTGAGAAAGGGGATCTCACAATGCAGGAAAAGAACAGATAGTATATCAAATTGAGACAAACCACAATGGTTCCAGCGGTAGCATGCAAAAAAAATCAAACATATATGAATGTCTCAATTAYGCGAGTTATTAATCACTACTAGTTACAACTGACAAATAGGAAATGAAGTTGCCAAAAGTTTGCATAGCATATTATTCTAAGAAAGTGAGGTGCTCAATAATTTCACACCTCAAAGTTTACAAAAAAATGCATTCTCCAAGATTGAGTAAGATTCTTATATTCCATCTTAAATTTTCACTACAGCGGAAAATCACCAAATCACAATTGCTTTTAAAATGACAAAAAAGGGAGGTCTCTTAGTCACCCACCTCAAGCTGGTTGACCTTAATGTATTCCCACACCTGCCTTAGTACCTCAGCCTGGGACATTTCCCTTTCTCCAGTACCAATAAAGTTTGCAAGTGCTTCAGAGATTATAACTATTGGGACAGAATTAGCACTTTCACTTCCAGATTCCACCTCAGTCTTTGCTCTCTTAGCACTCTGAGCTGGCTGCTCTGTGAAAAGTAAAGAAGTGAATCACAGTATGCCTGAAATCAAATTTACAAACAAAGGAAATCCAGTTTGAAACACATTTTATTAAAAATTATATACTTGTAGGTTCAAGAGGGATGATATGCTTCGCTAGTAACTTATTCATCTTGAACATATCAGTACAGTCTGTCTCGAAAACCAGACGCAGCTCATCATTGCAAATTATCTTCCTTTTGTTATTGGGGTCTTGGAGGTTATTTTTTCTTATGTATGCCCAGAGCTGCTTCACAATCTGAACGGAAAGAAGCAGATTTAGAAGAAAATATGAACAGAATGATGTAGGAGATGAATACATACCTATGCCCATATATGAACATAAACACATACATTTGCATGAGTTTGGAAAGAAAAATAGTTTGTATACCCAAAATACAGACCTCAGTCCTGGGCATTGTTGCCTGACCCACAATAGTCTGCAGTTCAGGAGAAACACCACAGAGTTTGTTTAAACCACCTGGTCCACCCCTCCTTTTTTTCCCACTTGGAGCACTACAACCAGAATTAGATGAACTTCATCAAGCAATGACACAGAAATAATCATATATTAAGTCTACCAAATAACATAGAAGTAACAATAAACAATTGCAATAAACAAAGTTAGCATCAGGTTTCACTAGCAGAAGAGAAAAATAAAAAGATGTAGCACTAGAGCGAGAGAGAGAGAGAGAGAGAAAGAGAGAGAGAAGAGGATATGCAACGCACAAGCATGCTAGAGGCCAACAAAAGAAAACTCTGAGAGTGAACAAAACTTTATGGCAGACCATTTATCGAGTAACTATAAGCCACTTTATAATACAAAGAATTTTAAAAAAAATTATATTAAAAACATAAATAGGAAAGGATGCAATGAAAACAAGTGAAAATATTTTTAACCTAAAATGCTCTTTTTTCATTGTACAACATAAAGGAAGTAAGGTTTGTACCAGTGTGTTCAATCGGGCGTATAAGACAAGTCATTGGAAAAGGCGGAGTCCTTCATTCAATTTATACGGCAGAATTAACTTAACGAAAATACAGGAGATGATTCAATTTGACCAGTGACTCCAGAAATCAGAAGAAAGAAATCTATACTCAAAGTTTGATACGCTGATACACTCACGAGCCGTAACAAACAATCATTACTGAAGCCTAGTGTTGTCTGTGCCGTGAAACAATTCAAAGAGGAAAGTATGATTGTGCAGATTCTAATACTCTGAACGTGAACTAATTCAAGAGGAAGTATGATGTTGAGATTCTAAATACTCTGAACAACCTACCCTTCTTTTAGTGCATTAATGTTAAAGAGGTAATTGAAATGTACAGCATTCCGCCCACCTGTTTTGTGAAACAAGTCTTAAAGTACTCTAGAAGACTCTTGACATTTTAGTAAAATCCAGTTGCACAATACGTTGCAGTGATGTGCAGCACTTCTGTCAATCTCCTTCCATTTGGTTGCTTCTTAAGAACAATCCACAAATACAAGAAGGAATTTCGGAGATGTGTTTGAAACATATGATTACATTGGTATAGGTTATTAGCCAGAAAGTACAGAGGGCCAGAAAGAAAATGTGCAACATATGATCAAGGGAAAAATAATAGGCTTCTTGGTGTTCATGCGGTAGATTTCAGAAGAACAGAAGTCAATATTTCATAATAAAACAGCAAGAGAAGTAGATCTTTTAACAAATTTAAACTTCTAAAGCCACATGTCATCTGGCTCTGCTCGCCGTGTGCTTCAGGTGAGAAATTCTTCAATTCAATATCCATAGCTGTCAGAATGAATTACATTAACCCCGACATACGTTACCTGAAGAGAAAATGTAATCATATGAAACAAGACTTCAAGCAGAATAAACTTATGTAAATTACTGGTAAAGCATTACATTCAACTTCTTGTGGCATCCAACACCCCAACCAAACCCCAAAAAAAAAAAAAAAAACATATATATATAAATAAAGAGAAGGAGGAACACGCTCTGTAGCTGGTTTATCGGTATAAAAGCATGCTGCATGTAAAACTTTTTTATGAGTCCATCTTCGGGTGAGAATAAAGCATGGCAAGCTCTTCCTGCCTGGTCGGCGAGAGAATGGAGGAAAAACGAAAAACAAGTTGCACACGCAAAGATCAGTGTACCTTTTCCTCTCACATTCCTCCATTTTCTGACCAGCCAAACAACCTATCCCAAGAAAGGAAAGGAAAAAAGAAGCGAAAAAAAGAAGGCACCTCTCTTTTGGGGTTTCGAGAGCAACGGCTGGAGAAGTCACCGCAGCTGTGGGAACCTGTGGCGGCGGCTGCTGCTGTTGAGGAGGCCGAAACCCATAGTCATGGGGATGTGGAATGGCGTAACTTGGAGACCGAAACTGGGGGTGGGAACAGGGACCAGGGTGGAAATTGGGGTTTTGGTGAACGGCAAAATGGTCTTTCTGGAGTTGGCGTGGTGGTTGTGGTTGAGGTTGGAACAAAAGCTGGATCCGAGAACGGATAAAGTCGATTTTGTGAGATAGGTCGAGCCCTAATTTGGTCTCAAGATGCTGAACGATGCCGTTTAAGGAGGTGAAGGTTGGGTTGTTTGGGTTGTTATCACGCAGGAGTGACTCCAACGCCTCTGCAATGTCCTGGTCGGAAACCACCATTTCCGCTCCCCCGCCTCTATCATTACTCATTTCTTCACTTTACAGTTGTAACAGTASCACCGAGTCACTCACTCACTCACCGCGTCACACTCCGTCGTCTACTAACAGAAACTAACGGCTTTTCTCTCTCTGCTTCTCTCTCTTTTTAATATTTCCTGTCCCGCTGTCGTTTCTTTTCCTCTCCCCGCCCCGTCGTTCTTATATAGAGTGTATTACGAAATGACCGAAAGATCCTTGGTTTCTCGGATTGGATGACGGGATCTGGTTTGGGGAAATGGAGAACGACCAATCAGAAATTGGTAAAGTGGATTATCYAGGAGGGGGGTCAGGCACTGTCGTGTAACGGTTGAACATTATTCTTATCCTTTTTGGATATCTTTTTCAATGCATCCTTTCTAGATATTTTATTATTAAAAAAAACTTCCAAAAAACTTCGACAACCACAAAATATAGCAAAAATTAAAAAAGAAAAAAAGATGAGTTAGTAATATTTATTTAATTTAATAAAAAGTTTATTTATATTTAATATTAGTTGTATAGGCATTATGAAATAAAACTCTTTTTTATTTACTTCAATTACCGATCAGACTATGACGTATATATACATACATCGATCTTAGATAATATATAAAAAGAAATGTATTAAAATACTTTTACCTAATTCATTAGTATATATAAAATTTAGAAAATTATTTTTATCTAAATGATACTAATTCATTAATTGAACCGTAAACTTATATACTAGGAATGTAAATATCTGATAAAATTAAAATCTAAAGTTTAAAGAATAAAATTTTTTAAAATATAAAAAATTTACTTTATAGCACCTCAATCTAAATGCTGAATTTATTAATCTAATTTTTAATATTCTAATATATTAACTCAGAATATTA
>MEJB01000018.1:1415104-1533997 GCA_001752375.1 Rhazya stricta
ATTCGTAAATTTAAATTTATAAATTATTAAACATGATTATCAAACACAATATGACAGTATAAATAAATTCATATAAAAAATTACGCGAAGACTTACTTTGACAGGTATAGTTTGTCTATCCAAACTGCCTTAACWACTGGATTGATTACTAAAATTTATATGCATTCAGTAAAAAGTTTTGATTCCAAAAAACCAAAAAAGGACAGATTTACTAGAAAAGTGCAAATTGAATCCATCGACTATTTCTGTTATTTTTCTATACGTTGAAATTTCTTCCGGGACCCAAGGGGACCCCATATCCAACCCCACGTCACCTTCACTATATTCCCTCTCGTTCTGTAGACGCCCACCTCWTCTTCCCTGATCCGCGCCCTATTCAGGAGAAAAACGATGGCAAGCCCCGATGTCGTGGCGGAAAACGGAAATGCAGAGCCACAGCAGTCGGCTTTGATCTTCCTCGGCACCGGTTGTTCAAGCGCTTTGCCGAATGCTCTGTGTTTGATTCGGCCCTCTGATCCTCCTTGCCCAGTGTGTTCTCGGTCATTGTCAATACCACCTGAGAAAAACCCTAATTACAGGTATTTTATCGTTGGTTTATTGGTTAAGCGTTGTTTTTGTTAATTTTTGTCGTTATTGTCGATAGAACTTGCGATTTGCCTTTTATGGATATTCGAGGGAAAATCTGCTAGTTAGAAATGTATATATGCGTGGATAATCTAATGTGGATGTAGTCTTGCAATTTTCTTCTGGTTATAATTTTCTCAATGTCATTACTCTAGGAAGTAAATGTAAGTTATTGAACCATAAACTTATGCGAATGTACTAATTCAAGAAATAAAAGTAGCGGATTATGAATCTATATTATTGTCTGATAAAAAATGGTTTTTAATTCCGAGAGTTTCAATTGAATGCTTTCACAATTGTAAAGAAGAAAAAACCTGTGGTATTCAATTACTCAGTTTAGTTTATTGAGGTATAAAGCTTTGATGGTGAGTGATTATGCTTGGTTATGGTTTTAGGTGTAATACATCTCTCTTAATTGATTATTGCCAAAATGGGGATGAGCACAAATATATATTGATTGATGTGGGAAAGACATTTAGGGAGCAAGTATTGCGGTGGTTTACTATATACAAAATTCCACAGGTGGATTCGGTGAGTTTTCTTTTCTCATTTTGAATGCTCATTTGGTTATTCTTTTGTTTCTCCCTCCAGTGTATGTATTTATTTAAGGTTATGGAGTGTGTTTTCACTTATAAAAGTGAAATTGATTTCAATAGGAAAAAGAAAGGGAAACTAGTTTGAATATTATTGTAATTAAATTATAAATAGGATAGCTCATTTTACCCTATATTTTATTTGCAGAAATTAAGATAATGCTATTGATCTGATAGTACCCCTGGAGTGACATTACATTGGCTTCGAGCCTTTTGAATTTTCAGCTGTTTCTTTGTTCAAGGTCATCATGAATTGTCTGTACTGACAACTTATACTTTTTTTATGTAAAATGTTGGCATCTTCTGCAGATAATTTTGACTCACGAACATGCTGATGCTGTTCTTGGTTTAGATGATGTGCGTGTGGTTCAACCATTTAGTCCAACAAATGACATTGATCCTACTCCAATCTACCTTACTCAACATTCAATGGAAAGGTACCATATATCTATTTTTTGATAGGGTGCATATATTCTGGAACATCCGTGAAAACATTTTTGACATTCTTTATAAGGCATCACCATTCTCGAAGAAGAGAGAAACAAAGAMAGAACGAAATATTAATCACTGACCTAAGATTAGAAACTGGGTCRGTTCCTGTTTTAAGGTGCTATTGGTTAGTAACTTCATTGACATACTTGTTTTTAGTGTTGCTTTCCATCTCCAGTTAACTATAAGTAGAACTCACAAGGTTTTTTATTCTTTACTGGGTACTGCATGTCCGGTTTCACTTAAGCTAGCTCTGTCCTTGATAACAAATTAGTGAATCATGTAATGAATTCAATGAATTTATTAGAATAATGTTGGACGCGCTTGTTTTCTCTCATAGTAAAACCTCATATTGACGTAAAAAGGTCAAGGCTTGGAGTGAGGCATATAATTGCMATTTRGGGTTCAGGAATCATAACACTATTGTTTCAGACTGGATATAGGAAATATTCACCTAAAAGTTTAAAGATTGCCTAAGATCGTCATATCAGGTCATAACCATGACTTCGTTGATGCTAAGATGCTACTAGTCATCTTCTTGGCCTCTCTTCTTTTGAATGCTTTAGTATGATTGTCAATTCTATATATTGGACTTTTATTTGTCAGCATCTCCATCTCTTGATGACTCAATTATGTTTTTTGATGTTGGTGCTGTCACACTTGAATCTAAGCCAATTTCCAGACTGTGGATAAGTCTGAGATAATTTCTTCTTTCTCTACTGTTATTTCTGTTTAATGTCATGCTTTTGCCTCTTTTACCCGGATWAAGCTATGTACACAAACCGGGTTTGCTCCATATTAGTTCATAGTTAGAATAAGCAGGGACTATGAGGCTCTTAGTTTAAATGTCTGTTTGATGGGTATGTTTTTGAAAGAGAGAAATAAATTTATCTTTTCCTTCATGTCATGTTGGCAAAAAGTTCAAGCATAACTCTGTTTTTCTTGTTTATTATTTAATTTGTTACTGAATAATGAGACAGATTTCTGAGGTTTTGAAGATCTTATGCATGTAAAATTTCTGGCTTGGAAGGAATATGTTGAAGTAACTCTAAATGATAGTGAAATTGCTTTACAGTATTATTATTTTCGCAACCATACCAGAGGATCTTATTTGGATTACAATCAACTGATGTCTGTGCTTTTGCTTTGGATAATAGAGTTATTTCCTTTGTTACCTATGTTCTTCATCTCTTAGTGTTGTACAATATTGATTGACGACTATGAGTTTTTGTAGTTTTTCTCATACTATCAATAAGTTTATTTTCTTTATCTGAAGGATCTATATTTGACACAAAATATCATGACTTCTGAATAATGAAATCTCTCCATGATTTCAAATGTCATAGGGAAACATTTAATTGGAAAAATAGAATGTTTCAGATGATGTAGCAAAAGCAATATTAGTCTCAGATATGTTTATGTGTATCTGAGGTATAATTGCACRGCAATGACACGTCCATTAAGTTTGAACATACCATATAGTAATAGATGCATGCTTAATTACTCTGATCTTGCATTTCAGACTTGCTCATGAGAACCTTTTGTAATTCACAAATTGCAGCTATTTTAAAATTACTGGGACCTATTAATTATTATAGTGAGTTACTTCTAGAAATTTTGAAATGTTAGCGCTTTGTCAGATGTGTTCTATAGATTAATATGATATCTTTGTTTAGTTGTGACGATGAATGCAATATGCATGGGTAGTATTTGCTATATTTTAGTTGTATGGACAATGATGTCGCAAGTTGTGAGTAGATGATTTGTAAACTAATGAATTTAGATGGGATTTGCTGGAATAACTACTATAATCTCAAAATGAAAGTTCACATCCACAAATGCTTACTTCAAGTTCAGTTTTGCTATATCCTTGGATTTTTAATGCATATTAGTCGCTAGTAAACACTGATTGCTCATTTTTTGCTTATTTGTTATTTTCCTGAAACAGCCTTATTGCAAAGTTCCCTTATTTGGTTCAGAGAAAACTTAAGCCGGGTCAAGAGATTAGAAGGGTAGCACAGTTTGAYTGGAAGATTATTGAGAATGATTTTAAGAAGCCGTTTGTTGCATCAGGACTAGAAATTATTCCTTTACCAGTTAGTTTTCTCTCWTTTGTTCCATTGCCCTGTCATCTCTTCGGTTATTCTTATTCCCTTATTTATGAATGCTGCTTCTTATTGTAGGTGATGCATGGAGAAGACTATGTATGTTTAGGTTTTCTCTTTGGTAAAAATTACAAAGTGGCTTATATCTCTGATGTTTCACGATTTTTACCAGCTACAGAACATTGTGAGTAGAGCTCGATTCTGCAGTTGCACCTTCATCATGATCTGCATCTATCTCTGTATTATGGTAGCTAACGAAGTTTGTAAAATGTGAACGAAGTGTTTTTTGCTTCTTGGTATTCATAAGTCATTATATATTAAGCTATTAGCCACAAAATCTTCTTTGAGTTTGTATCTCATTTGAAGTTGGCTAAAATCTATACCATCCTTGCTTCTGCTGGTTAGCTAACAATAAGGAAGTACAAAGTAACTTGCTAAGCTAGTGTAGCCGTTAACCAGACTATTGATGCAAACATCAGAACGCAATACTTCATCAAATTCCAGTTAATCTCTATCAGTGGTTTCCTATTTACTTCTACTTATTCATAATTTACTGTAGTTAATGTTATTAACTGCATCAGCATTTTAGATTGTGTTTCTCCTTGAAGTAAGAAAGTTCTACTTTTTCTTTGCTCATTTAGTGACCTGAAGTCCTTGAAATTCCTCAGTCCAGTCACACTCTCTTATATGCCAAGTGTTTAATCTCCTGTGATCTGTGTTTCCTTCAGTCAATGGTACAGTAACTTGAGATGATCTTATAGTTAGTTCATTGGTCTCGCAAAACAAGTGTGATGCATCTGCTACAATTTTGAGACTTTTCTCTGTATCCATTTCTTAAATCGATCTCTTTTTCTAACAAGAATAAGATTTTTGTTAGTAATGCACCTGGAAATATAAATCATTTAAGAATAAAGGACAGCATTGATTTGGCAGACAGTGTACGTTACTGAAAGATTAAGAAGGCAAGAAACAGACCAACTAAAATGGGGGSAAAATCATTAAGAAGTAAAATTACCCCTTTCTCTCCTCCCTTTCAAGAGTAGGTCTGATATACTAATAACATTATCACTCTATTTTGTGTAGCTGTGCAACTTCTGTTGCTAATAGACTCTCTTCTCTTTTACAGACATCTCTAAAGATGGTGGCCACCAGTTGGATCTCCTCATCTTGGACACACTTTATAAGGTCAATCTTTACCTAAAGTCATATATTTACCCCTTCTAAAATCATCTTTCATAAGTTTTTCTACATAATGCTTCTATTTTGAAGAGCCATAGCAATTAACTTGTAGAAACCAAGCAGATTGTGGAGGTTGTAGAATTTAGTACACTTTCCAATCCTCCTTTCATCTAGCTTGTTCAAGATTTGAGGATAAAAACTATTATGGGACCAGGTGATTGATGGATTGAATRAGAGGGAAGAAAGCATTGAACTGTTTAAGAACTAATAACAGAAGATTATGTGAGTAAAACAAAGTGAGGCAGAAGGATGACCCTTCTATTTGCTTGCTTCAGATGCCTGTGTTATGGAGTGGCAGTTGAGAGATACTTGATTCAATGTTAAGTAATAGAATTATAGTATTTGTTTGTCTGTAGATTGTTATTCGTAGTCACTTCATCCTAATATTATCCCTTCCTTGCTCATTAATCTTTGCTTCTTGTTCAATCCCATCGTTATCTCTCTAAGGATTTCTTCTTATCTCTGCAGAAGGGCTCCCATAATACTCACTTTTGCTTTCCTCAGGTATCTTTCTTTTTCAGAGAAGAAGTTTTTATGGTTATAGTTTTTAAAATTTATTTCTTCTGGAAATTGTTGCTCGACCTAACTCCAAAGAATGCTTTCTTTAGACTCTTGATGCGGTGAAAAGGCTATACCCAAAGAGAGCTTTATTAATTGGAATGACTCATGAATTTGATCATCACAATGACAATGAATTTCTTATGGAATGGTCAAAACGGTATGGTGTACTGTTTCTTGGATAGTGGACAAGAAAGTTGCAGAAGAAATAGATATGGTTCTTACATTTGTTTATGTATTTTTCTTCCCTTTCAGAGAAGGCATACTTGTTCAGCTTGCTCATGACGGGTTGAGAGTGCCAGTTAACCTGTAATAAGGTGATCTCCAACAAATGCACAAAATTACAGATTCTAATGAAGAAGGCCTTTTATGTTTAATGTACAAAATAAAAATGAAAAGAAAAATTCAAGTACCCAAGAGGACAGAGCTATGAAAACCAACAATCTTGCATTATAAGGTGGGAAGATAAAATTAATGCAATAAGCTTGTATTTCAATGTGATTTGCTAATGATTACTAAGAGGCCCCCAAGGTAAAAGCAGTCTCAAGTTCATGTTCCACTAATATATGGTCATGTAGTCCAATAGGTATATGGGTTCTAGATGCATGTACCATTGTGCATTGGTTTTCTACGCACTACCTGATGATGTTTTAGTTCCAARGTATTAATTCATCCACCAAACTTGTTTAGCATGTCAACTTTTGGTAWGTTTCCTTACAGCACGTCAATTATAGATTCGTATTAGCATTTCTTGTAACCTATCTATTGCTTTCCTGGATTTTGACACCACCACTTGCGTATGCACTTAATAGTGGGTTTTATCACTAGGATATAATACAATTCATATGAATTTTCTATAACATCACAATGTAATAATACATCTTTAACATTTCTGAAAGGCAAAAACAGATATAAATAGATGAAGAAGCTATGCCTTAGAAAACTGATACACTTACAGACCCTTTTGTGATTGTGCCAGCAAGGTAATGGTGAATCATGTGCCGGGACAGAATATACAACGGTGCATCCTCATGTTCCTATTTAAGTGATACAAGTCCATACTATTTTTGGACTTGGACTGCTGGTCTTGAAAACTTGATAATCCCGAAAGCGAAAGAAACTGTGTCGGCCTGATGCTGACGAGTTTGAGTAGTGGCATTGTAGGAGACTGGGGGGAGAGAGGGGGAGAGAGGGGGAGAGAAGCTCCCTTATGGTTTTGAACCATTATTAGATACACTAGCAAGGAAATCTTGGACCCTTTTATGGGTTCTGTAAGATTTTATCACTGATGTAACACATGCATTTTACGGCTTTCCAGGAACCCATTTACAGTCCACAGTTTCCAGATTTTTTTTGAAGTTTTATACTGGTTTTAGTCAAGGTTGAGTTTACAAATTGTTACTGGAGGATTTTGGTGTATGTAATGATAATTGATTACTATCATTCTCTAATTTCTTGTTTGGTTAGCTATTGTCTGTTTCACTCTGCAGGTAATAATGATTCCTATAGATTAATTTTCAAGTCAAAATGGGGAGTTTTAATGCAAATGTTGAGATGAACACATACTAATAAAGATTTGCAAAGAAAAAATCATTTTATTAAATTACCCAAGCAACTGATATATACTGGTATAAACATTAAGTACCCAGCATTAACAGCATTTTGTATTTGGTTGGCAACAAAAGCAGACTCCGTCTTTGCAATCGCAGATTTTGTAATCTGGAGGGCAAACATTCTTACAATCTGCAGGTACTCTACAAGCAATTGGCTTTTGCTTCACAGCAAGACCACCATTGAAGAATTTTTCCACTGTGATTTTAGAAGTAGTAGCAGCAGCCTTCACTTGACATGGTACCAAATGCATATCTGCAAAAAAGAAAAACTGGTTAATCAAAATACAGGTAAAGTATAATCATGTAGAGAGGGGGAARGAGAGAAGCAAAGTACCCATGCTAATGACTAGAAGGACAACAAAGAGAGACATCTTGAGAGAAATTKTCTCCATCTCTATATGATTATGATATCAGATACAAATTCTGCAGAAGTATGAAGTATTGTGTAATATGTAGAGTGAGTGATGAGTGATTGCTTTGGACTGACTTGAGTGTACGTATATATAGCCACAAAACCAAAACTTGAGTTTTGTTAATTTTTGTAAATATGGTAGGGAATATTTATAAATTATCTTTTTCCAAATAGAAATGATATGTAATATATATTCCGGCTGTGACAAAAAAGAATGATTATACATCTTCTAATATATCCCTTCTAATTTCATATTCTTCTCTCCACACGTGACTACGTAATATAATATGGCATTGTTATTAAAAATATAGTTCAAAAATCTTTTAATACATTTTTTATTATGCAGTACGATATTTTACTTATTCATCTAATATCTTTTTAATTAGAAAAGGTTCAAAATCTTATAATAAGTCTTCTTGCCTTCTCCGTATCTCTCTATATTTATACTAAACACGAATGTACATTGTATTATTTAACTATATTCATGATCATCCTTATTCTGATCCTAATCCTGTTACTAGTATTTAAAAATGAAGCTAATGAATTTATAGTCTAATAGAAATAAATCTTTCATATAGTATGCTAAGTAATTATTATTTTAGATTTATCAAATGTTTTCCATAATCTAATTTAAATGAGTGATATTCATGGCAGAGTTATTTAGGGTAATTGCATATAGAAATAGAATTTCTAAAATTTTCTATATTTTCTTCTTTTCTAAAATATAAGGTCATTTCTAAAAGAATCATATGATATATTACTAGACGTAAAATCTATGTACTCTTAATGGATAATAATACATGTTATAAATATATGCCGTAATAATAATATAATGTACAATTAAATTACATATGTTATGAACTAACGAACAACAAAAATTTATTATTAATTTAAAAATCAATTCAATTTTATTTTTTTTTCCTCCCACTAGTGGATAACAGATCATCATTCTGAAGCCACTTGAAGAGATTTCCATTTATGGTCCTACAAATATTGTATTATATATGATACGTCTCTCTTTTAGTTTTGTAAATTTAATCTATGCAAAATAAATCTCTATAGATGTTGAAATCTAAATCTTTTTAACTATAAGTAAGAAATTTGATCATTAAGATATTGACAACACGMCATCAAGTTAGATTTGACCACGGTTTAAGTGGAATCGATGAATCGGATCGAATCAAATCATTAACTTGATTTACGATTTATGATGATTTATGAAGCAACGATTTTTTTTATTCTGATTATGATTGATTAGTTTTTATAAATTGTTGAACCGGCGATTCAGATCATAAAAATAATCATATTTTAAAATATGAAATTTTATAGGTGAGATTCCACGTGTTTTTTAACCATAATGCGCAAATCTTGTATTTTTTCYTCACTATTTTTAAAATTTTTAGAAGTTTCAATTAGTGAAGAAAAATATTTTCAATGAAAAAGCCAGAACAATTAAAATTTTGAATTTTGAATTTATTTCTTAAATGAAATTTCTTCGTTGAAAAAAATATTATAATTTTGTTAAAGAAATGTTTACAATAAATAATTTCTTATTTTTTTCTTCGAAATAAGATTTTTCGGTGAAAAAATAATAAAAATGAGTTTTTTGTTAAAGCAAAATTTCGTGTTTTCTTAAAAAAGCTTAACAAATAATTTTTCAACAAAATTAATTTTTTTTTTCTATCTCAATTCAAATACAGCATTAAATGCAAGGATTTTAAGGGAGTGAAGGTTATTTTTGTCTAAGTCTTATATATTTATTAGAATGTGAATTTAGTACCTCCCTTAATATAATTGCAACTGTTTTTTCTCTTAGATTAGAATAAAAAGTTTACAAAAATGCTTAGATATATATTATAATTGTATTCCTAACGAAATTATTATAAAATTTGATGCTTCCAGACTAATTAATAACATTAAAAAAATATTAATAATTTGTTTATRTGGAGTATAATTCTAGTTAATGATATACAAATTTAAATTGAAGAAAGAATCATCATCTAACACAATTATGGATAAACAAAAGGGTCATACAAATCAAGTTCTATTTCTAACAAAATGATTTTTTTTAATTTAAATAAAATTTCAACTTCGATCGAAGTCGAGATTGAAATTGTTAAATGTAACTTTACCGGAATTGTGAAATGAAACCGTCGTAAAACGTTCCTTTAATATCTTAATTTCGATTTATCATTTTAATAAAATATACACGGACAAGTTATAGTAAACTGCAAACTCTCTCATATATATATATGGATTAATTCTTTAATCGTGTTGCTGTAACAATATCTACTATCAGTACACTGAGTACAGTAATGTCATGTTTCTGCAACCGACAAAAGATCCATAAGCTCAACATCGTCTTTGGTGTTTTCAGTTTATTTTATCCCAGAAATCTTCTGTATAGAAAAGAGGAATGTCTGAGAATAAAAAAGAAGAAGAAGAAAGAAGAAAGAATGAACCATTATTGCAGCCTACGACAAGATGCTGGGCTTTTGATGGGCATCTGCTGTTCTGGATATTGAAGAAAATAGTAGAAAAATCTGTACATGCTATGTCGAAAGGTGCCATCAGCAACTAAGCAGCATTCTAGTATTTCAGCTTTATGGCCACCGTGTCTGTTTCTATAAAGAAATGTAGTATTCTTTACTTTTCCAGTTTGGACAGTTTGTGTTAGGTTTTGTTTATAAGCAATGAGTACATAAGTTGTTTCTTCGTTCTTATCACCTTTTTCTTTGTGGAACTCTATCTGAAATACCCTGATCAGTCCTCTTTTGYAGTTTGGACTTCTATGGGGATAAGAAAATGAAAAAGTCAAGAAGGGTTTCATATTATTTTTGTGYTCTTGAAATCCAAAAGAAGCCATTGCAGGAAATTTTGATACTTYGCCTGAATAACCTAAGGCAGAAATGGTTTTATAAAAAAAGCACACATGTAGAAATGAACTAAAAGTTGATATCATCATCTTGTTCAACTTATGACCTAATTAATTAGTGTAGCAGATTCTAAACTTTCCTATAACTAGTATCTCCTTTTTTCTTTTTCCCTTTCAGAAGGGAGAAAAAGGAAAGGAAGAGGTCCTATGGATGTTCTGTACCATAGAATGTGTGGTTGCTCTTCTGTAAAAAACATTCATGGCTCCCACAATACCARTATGAGAATGCTTTTAAAATCATTATTGATTCCAGATCATCATAGCACAAAGATGTTATGCTAGAATCCAATAGTTTGCCACTGGAAGGGAACTTGATGGTTCCAGTTAATTCTGGTTCTACTGTGAGTCTGCGAAGATCTGAAAGAATGTGACACAAAGAATGATGTTTTGTTGTTCATATAAAGGCAAGAAAACACTAATGTGTGTTTAGTATTAACTTGTTACTTTCCTGCTCTTGATTTTGAAGCTAATCAGATGAAGTTTCTTGATCTTGGTCGGTCATGGCGGCTAACATCTTCCTCAATGATTAGTCAACACAATGTACCTGATCTCAGCAAACTCGATATATATGCTAGTGGTCATTTCTCAARCTTTTTCTTAAAAGTTTCTATTAGGATCATCAGTTACTGATTTAACCCATTGTTTTGGATACCTGATGGCACATTTTGTCTATGTTTTTGCCAAATGCATGGAAACTATCCTACTCTTTTCTTTAAAAGGGAAAAAAAAAAAAAAAAAAGTTGAACCCAACCTTAGGCCCCTACTTCCTTGTCCCTAGAATCGTGAAGAAATAAATCGTGAGATGTGTTTTAATGGATCAAAAATCAAAAGTAACTTATATACTACTCTTATTAAAGGAAATAATTTTATACTTTTAACGAAAATCGAACTCTCATTCCACAGTTAACGATAAGACTGTAACCGCAACCTTTACCCTTAGGTTGAAGACGTGATTATTGGGACCTAATGACAAAAGAGAAAACTTGATTTCTTCATTGAACCACCCTGTGCAGTGTCTGTCAAAGTCTTTCTTCTCGGGACGGATTTGTCTATCAAATGATGAGTGATCACTCGATGAAGCTGATCATTTCTAGAACAAGTCCAATTTCGTATGTTCTATTTTGGCAGATAGTCGGGATTAATTTCATATGTACACTGATATTTCAGCAAAGTGTCGTTATTTGCTTGTTTGCCTATGATGAATAGAATCATCATTTTAATTTGAAGTCATTTTTGTCGTACACTTTCATGCACAAAGATATTTTTCTGCTGAAAACAAAAAACAGAGAATGAAACTATCTTGTTTTGGTTCGAAAAATTCGAACCACTAATATTACTTATCAAATATTAAAAAATTATATTATCATTATCACATTACGTATTATATAATATATTTATAAATTATTACTTTTCGTATCGTGAACATATATATATATATATTGTATTGAAGATCGATTGAAAGAGTTAAAATCTTTGTATGGATTTGACATGGTTTGGGGCCAAGTAATTGATGAGAATTCATGCTTTAGAAAAGTTCATGATTATCTTTGTATTTGAAGCAAAGGTGAGAATGCAAAAAGTAGAGAGAAAAGAGGCATAAAGTTGGATATCAATCAAAGAAAGACAGCATGCATTGTCCCCGTTGGAACCTACCAGCCATCCATTCCCGCRCCTGCTCTGTGTTATGAACCTTTTCCTCCTTACTCTCTAGACCTAATCTATACTTTCCAGTTTAAGCCTCTGTTTGGATGACATTTTAAGTTTAGGCTTCACTTTTCTTTTTATTTTTACTTATCTTGAGGTACCAGTCAAATAATCAAATGGAAAGAGGATTTCAACTCCATCCAATAAACCTGTTGTTCGTTTCCTAGATATTATTATTAGAAAAGAGGTTTATTATGCAATAATTATTTTTTTCCTTTTCAAGATATCTTTAATTTTAGATTTTTTTAAAAAATTATTTATGAAATAAATATTTTTTTCTTATTTCATCTAATTGATTAATATTATTTAACTCTAAATTATTACTGAACACACACATCGATCAAAATATTAAATATTTATAAGAAATTAGAAGAGAGTTAAGAATGTCATTTCATTTAAAAATTTATAAAAATTAATACTTTCTTMATATACGTAATTTTATTCGAAATGATAATTAATTTGAAAAGAAGGAAGTACGTACCTATATATTTGGAAAGAATTGGTGCATAATACTATTTAACTATCTTCAATTATTTGAGTTTGTCATTAAATTTTATTTTTAATTTTTTATATATTATGTCTATTTATTTGTGTCCATCTAATACAATGACAAGTGTATGGCAGGTGGCTTAAATAGCCGGATTTCACCATAATAAGAAAGGCACAAATAATGTAAAGTAATTATCTTTTTTATCCTATTCTTTGAATTTTATATCAATCGAAGTATAACATTCATATATTCTTTTCGCTCTTAAGGAGGTTGAACCCTAACCTCCGCTGCCTCACCTCCTTGTCCCTAAAATCGTTGAGAGGTAAATTGGGAGATGTGCCCTAATAGACAAGAAACCAAATACCCTGCTTATAAAGGGAACAATTTCATACTTTTGATAGCAATCGAATCTTCATCCGAGTGTTAGGAAGGCTATCATCATAATGCTCTTAGCCTTTTGCATCATTAGGCTATGTCCGAGGAATTTTTTCCTTTCTTTTTRCTTAATTTTTAAGGATCGATATAAGAAAATGTATTAGAAGAGTTAAAAAATATAATTTAATAAAAGATATACGACATTATAGCTTTCGAACCACAATTCACAAACAGTAACGAGAAAGAAGAAGCCATGCTCTCCTTTATATAAACAGACGGGTACATACAACAACGTATAAGTGATCATTTACCTCTGGTGGAGTAACTCGGCGGCGAAAATCTCCGGGGCCACGTCGGATAATACGTGTTCTGCCGGAAGAGATGGACGAGTCATGGAGGATGAGAATGGGAATGCCCACAACATCATCAACAGCAGCCAAAAGCAACCTACCTCGCAGGCGATCCACGGAGGATATCTCTTACCGGCAAAGTTCTGAAGATGCATTACTAGATCCTGAAGACTTTAAAGACGTGTTCGGTGGCCCGCCACAGACTGTCATCTCAAGGCAGTTCTCGGCTGGTGATGACTACTTTCCGAGGTCGTCTTCAACTTCTTTTTATGAAGAGATATTTAGGCCAACGGGAAATGAGGGTCCAGCTCCTGCACCAGTGAGGAGTGGCCGGAACTTGCCGGAGTTTAGGATTCCGGCGGAGAAAGGTGCGAGAAAGAGTAATCGGTTTGAAGAGTTTTACAGTGATATATTTGGGTGGAACAAGGAGGAGGTGAAGAGGTCAAGGACGAGGTCGAGATCAAAGTCCAAGACAAGCTCCTCTTCGGTTTTGAGTTCGGAGGAGTTGAGCCCTCTACGTCCCACCATCRGCGGCGGCGACCTTGGTGACCGGGACGTTTCGCTGTTTTCTTCCAAGCTCAGGTTAGCATTGGATGATAACTAACTCAACTATGCTTGTTTTCAACTGCTTTTTATGTGAATGGACAGATTTGCCCATCATCTTTCATCGTAGTTGCAAATGATACATGGTAATGTTTTGGAACTGTCTAGGGTGGTCTTGTAATTGCGTAGTAGGGGTTGAATTTTTTGTCATTCTTGATGTGCTGGAGAGATGGAGATTGAGCCTCTGGTTCTGATTCAAATGACAGATTGTGAAATGTGAATTTTAATTGATCTCGTTTTTGCATTTATTCTCTCATAAGTACTCTTTGTTTCACCGTTTGCGATATAAATTACGATCTTTTGAAAATATTAGGCGTAAATGTGAAATTTAGAGCACGATTATTGTAGAAGTAGAACGGATCCATAAGGTTTTTCTTGAAAAATAAAGATCCTGCAATGGGATTTAATTCTACATTAGATCAGAATTTCTAAGACTTTTGTTGTTTCAGGCCGATAAATGTCCCAAGAAGTTGGATTAATGGAACTAGACAAATGGATGAAGAAGATCTAAAACACCAAGGCATGCCATCATGCCCAGCAAATAGTTCATCCAACAATATGGAATATGACTACATTCAGAACTGGAGAAGCTCCAACTATGGAATCTGTCAAAGAAATACATCTCCTGAAACCATCAGTCTTGATAAACCTAATTCATATAGCAGCTTCAAAGCCTCAATAGATGAGTTCGAACTCAACTCGCCCTCGTCGGTAGTTTCTTCCCTTTGTCAAACTCAGGACCTAGAGGATAGAGCCTACAGAACTCAGGATGATCAGATGTTGCATGAACATGGCACAGAGCTTGAAGAAGATGAAGTCATGAGCTCTTATGTCATTGAAATCAGTGGTGAACATAACCGAGATGGACTGGACGAAGCAATAGGGGTTGATGAAGCTATTGCATGGGCGAAAGAGAAGTTTCAGACACATTGCTCAGCAGCAGAGATTAAAAATGCAGACCAATTTTCAGATGGGCAGAAAGTTGGGAATGAATCAACACCTGCACCAGAGGTGAAGTACCCTTTTGAGCTTAGAAGTTATGCTGCCTTAGTCAACAGGATAGCACATTTTTGCCCCCTTAAAAATTCACTGCGCATAAAAATAGAACGTCATTTATGACAATCAAAGCTTTACTTTATTAATCACAGTTGGAAAAATTAATATGATTTTCCCATTTATATCATATTGTGTGCAGGATGAGGAAGTAGATCAGTGGCTAAATGCAGAAGAAAAACAACAGATGGAGATCGAGGTGAATTTCTACCTCATTTCTTTTGACCAATTTTCCTCTAATTATGACGTTTCTTGATTAAACATGAATAATTACCACGATCAACACTAAATAAAAATGGAAGTGCAGAACAATATCTAGATAACTGAGCTTGCAGTTTCTCCTCTCCGAAGCTATTGATGCTTACCGTTTATAATCACAATGCTTGTATATATGATAATCTGGAGATGACTACGTTTGCATCGTTATTTGAGCTCTGCAACTGTAATTTCTGAAATTCTCAAGATTCTATGGATGTAATTTTGTATAAATTGCAGCTCGTATATCTTTAAGCAAACAACATTCTAGTGAGTACTAATCTTCCATGATGGAAGCAGATGGAGATGGTGCTGTTCGACGAAAAGATCAGGGTTTGGTCGACCGGAAATGAAGCAGACATCCGCCTGCTCCTCTCTACCCTGCACTATGTATGAAACAAATCATGAAACTTCTAAGTACTTCAGTTAGTAAGGCTCAATGCTTCTTTCGGATATAAATTGTTCTGCCTGTTGTTCTGAAGTCTTCTTTGATGTACTAATAGTAACAATTTAAGACGAGGTTGATTCCCTCCCTGAATACTAGAAGAACATGGGGTGCTAAGCTTTCAGATAAGCTGTCATAAATACACCTAATTCACTGGCAACAACTGCAGATTTTGTGGGCAGATAGTGGCTGGTTGGCAGTCCCTCTAACGAATCTCATAGAAAGCCCTCAAGTGAAGAAGGCTTATCAGAAAGCAAGACTGTTTTTGCACCCTGACAAATTGCAACAGAGAGGAGCAAGTTTTCTTCAAAAGTACGTCGCAGAAAAGGCATTTGCCATCCTCCAGGTAAATTAACAGTTCCAAAAGGTTTACATCAACGGTTCCATAGAGAAACGGGGATTAATTTGCCGCCTGAATATAGGATGCATGGGCTGCATTTGTTTCGTAAGATGTCATCTAGACTCTGCAATGGATGCTTCTGGTCAGTCTTCAAATATTTCAACACAGAGGAGTATCTAGCATCGATTCCAAATTCAGCCGCAGAGGATAAAGAAGAATGATGCCTTGCGGAAGTTGTAATTGTCGTTCTTCTTCTTGTTGTATGAACTATCCATCACATGAGAGAATGGTTAAGTTTTGGCACTTGGTCTCTTTTCTAGACTGCACCAGTTAGTAAATTAACTTCCCACCAAATGGAGGGGAAAACGAGATCATCCACGGCCGTGGTGGGGCAACTTTTATCAGACAGGTCACGCCAAGCTGCTGATTTTGCTCAAGTATCAAGCCAGGCGATAATGAGAAGCTCAACTTTTTGTTCACTAAAGTTCAAGCCGAACTATAGAGCAAACAAGCTGAAAAAAGTACATAACATCGAGCTTAAATCGGACTGAATTGCTCAAACTCAAATGGACTTGAACTTATTCATTCACCGTTTGAACCAACCCACTTCAAAATGCTCAACTCTGGTAAGTTCTGAAACCGAACTCAACTACACCCTTGGATGAGGTTCAAGTCTAAGCATCCTGTAGACCAATCTGGGAACCTGCTCTAGCYTACATTCGGATACAAAGAACGTCAAAATTCCCATTTACAATGTTATAAACGAATCCAAATAGCAATATAAAAGGGAGAATCATCCCTCAAATGGCAGAAAAATATACTAGATATTACGGTTTTTGAACCAGAAGAGTGAACAGAATTTCCTATTAATCATATCGTGATTGAAGAATGAAGTGAAGAAAAGAGGAAACCTTCTATATATTTCTCTCTCTTTGTAGACTCAATTCTGACAGAGCAGTGTCTAGTCTTTCAGACACCCTAGTACATACCATGAAACTTTTCCTTCAGTTGCTTGGAGCTCAAAATAGAGCATCAGTTCCACGTTTACACTACAAGATAATGAATGCGTTACAAGTGAGGGCTAGGGCTCTTCCTGGGTAACTAATTATTGAAAAATGAAATGGAAGGAATACAGATGAATTGAACCAAGGAAGGTTTATTCCTTGGATAAACAAAAACTTTATAAGAGGAAAGGGAAAAAAAAAAAAAAAAAAAAAATTCCGTTCAGCAATCAGGAATCATGTCAACTTTTCTGATCTCTTTTTTCACTTTGTTCGTGTAATAACTCGTTCTGTAAGTTGTACAAGAGCTCGTCTTGACCTTAGAACATGTTCATCATCGGTCACTGGAAGAGAGTCGATTGCATCAGAGGCAAGGTTAGCATGCTTCATTGCTAACTCCCTTGTTCTTTGTATTCCACGACTCTTTCCAAGGTATTCCAGAGCCTACAAGGTCCAATAAAGCCATGTTTCTTCAAAAAAACACAAGAATAATGACAAATGTATCATACAAGATGACCAGACATAGATACCATTTTTTAAAAACCAGTGCATGTTAGACATCCCGTCAAAAAGTAGACGATCCACAAGCTATAAACCCTTATAAAGACCTTGGAAATGAACATTTGAAGCAAAAAGATTGCAACTTATCTAATAAGCAACCAAAAACAGAAAAAAAAAAAAAAAAAAAAAAAAGACAGAAGTATCAGAAGAGGGAGGGAGTGAAATTGCATCCTGACTAAATACTTACAAGATCCACGTCCGAAGGATTGTCAAATCCTCGATCAACAACAGCACGTAGCTCGGGAAATTCTTCAATAGCAAACAATATTGGAGCAGTAACAATTCCCTGCAAAGACAATTCACACCATAATAATGCTATAATAAAGTGAGAATGCCACAGACAACAGTACCAAGGGGTAGCAGTTTGAAGGAAAACCTGAGAATGCATTTCAAAAATCAGGATTTTCGGCTCTCTATCTCAATGGTAAAAAATTTTGAACAGGTTCACAAATTACACACCTCTTTACAAGGTTAAGCTTTTAGATAAATCGTAATACTTGAACAGTAACTACAGCACAGAAGCAATTTCACCTATTCATTCATTTGCAGGCTAGACATAATGCATAATCAAGTATTCTCCAAATAACTAACATAAATATGCAGGTCAGAGTAAAACCAAAGAAATTCTAGAGACAGATTCCTAACAGTGATCCAGAAAAGCTGAAGTATAAAAGTAGTCCTAARATGTTAATAGGTATTTTAGGGCCAGGCTATTCCTTTAGCCAGTGAATGACTAGGTTTTGCAAAAACCTTCTCCAGCGGTCAAGATGTAAGGCCTCTCACCGATAATGTAGATTGTAGTAGTACTAATAAATTTAGGTCATTAGGTAATGCCTAAAATGAAATAATAAGGATGAAGTCTCATCAGGAAAGAGGCACCTTTTGCTAGATGATTCTCGGCACACATATGAAACCTGGACCTCAAGCACAACTACAGTTGAAACCACATAGATCCACTTGGTGCTATGACAAATAACTACATCAAAAGCAACTAACATGAAACGTCTGGCCTATTTCAATGATACTGTTCAAGTGAAACAAACTATTACCATCATAGCAGGAAAAATGCACAAAAGATAAGGGAGCTTACATGGCGAATGTCAGACAAAGAGCCCTTGCCAAGGGAAGTTGATGTTCCAGTGAAATCGAGAACATCATCTATTAACTGAAATGCCAATCCCTACAATAAAGACAACAGGAGAACCTGTAAATCCAGCAGATGAACTTCAAAAAGATAATTCAGCTGCATACACCAGGATTGTTTGGGTGTAACAGGCATTTGTTTTTAATTGAGCCGAATAGCATTAAACTGACAACAGAACAATTGAATAATCATGGTTAGCATGCCATAGTGCAACCAACTGCTATTTTTCTTGTATCAAAGAAAAAGTGTTAGCAAGCAACGATGGCCATTTTAATGGTCTTGCATATTGTAACCAAAACATATAGGGTCTATAATAGACAACTTCAGAACTAACCAAAACATAAACTAATCCCAAATTTGAAAGCCAAGTGAACACTAGAAAACCAAGCATTACAAAACTATTATTGACCCAAAAGGAAATTAGTGGAGATGAGCCACCTTGAAGACATTTCTCAGAGAATGACATTTATAAAACTATATATATGTATCTATATTTTGGTGTCTTTGTGTGTCTAGATTAAATCAAGAAGTTGGACCCTCAAAGCTGGTGAAGACTACATTTTGTATGATTCAAAGAAAAATAAGAAATATGTTGTAATCAAAGATAGGTGATATCTACAAAGTCCACATCATCCCAGAAGTGACGCTAGCCTTCAGTAGAATGCAAAAAGATTCTGAAGAAAATTATTACACTGGTTAAGTTGTTCCAAGGTAAAGAACTCATCAAAAAATTCCTAATCTAATTTGCATGAATCCAAACATATAAAGAGAACCCTCATAAACATCCCAGGAGTGAAGTTATACTCATATTTGCACATTGAAACCTTAAAGTATCTCCACAAGGAGACAACACAGTAAGTTATTATAAACAACCACCAACAGGCGATAAAGTATGCCAAGAATGGATACAGACCAGATTTTTTCCATATTCATAAGCCAACATTGCAACCTCTGCTGTTTGTCCAGCAAGTAGGGCAATTGCTTTGCAGCTGTTTGAGATCAAGGATGCTGTCTTATAGTATGTCTTTTGCATATAGTACTCCATGCTACAGCAAAACAAGGGAAAAATTAATATGAGCATCAATTMTACATACTGAAGCAAATCGCTCCAAACCATTTGACATGGCAAGATTTACCAGATTATAAACTGTATTAAAAAGCATGCTAACACASAATCACAATTTCCACTGTGCGTGAACCATTAATTCTTTTTCCTGTTAAAAGAAAAAGAAATCAGAACATTACATATATACTACATGCTGATGCACAGCCTCGGGTCCCAATTTAACCAACACTAAGCTCTTGGAATGTAACTTTTCTGTATTCTCCAATCATTCTGAGCATATCATGTCAAATTCAAACCTCAATATTGACCTTTGACTGCATAATGGCAGAACCTACCAAYCCAGGTACTTAAAAATGAGTCCCCAACTTAATTTTCATCATCATTCTTCCATCACATGTCAATGACATGCTGGTGAAGTTCTAAAAACACACACAAAGAAACCCGCAATATCCACATTAACCAAGAGGCCTATATGATGAACTGATTTGAAAAGTGAMGTATTTTGGACATCTCACAATGCCAGAAGAGCAGACCACAGTTTCCAAAATAGTTAAAATAATGATCACCATCCCAACTTGAATGTTAATATATGTAAAGACAAACAGATTTAATCAAGTTTTAGACAGGTAGCAAGCACTGCATGCATCATATCAATGAAAAAAATGAATGTATCAGATTCACAAAGAGAAGATTTTCCATAAAAAAACCTTAAAAAATGTAAAACTTTTGAGGATCCAATTTTCTTAAGATAGTTGAACTAGTTGCTTTTTTTTTTTTTTTTTTCCCCTGATCAAAAGATTATGCCTGAATATATCCAGATCCTGTCCAAAGTTAGTTCACCTACTTTTTCCATTTTCCTTCATTTCATCCTTCTCTTTCTTTTCACCATTTCAGAGCAGGCCATAATTTCATTTTCTGGAAGTCTTGATACCCAGAGCATAATACTAAGAGCAGGCAACCAATTCTTCTTTAGTTCACCTACTTTTTCCTTTCTTTCCTTAATTTCATCCTTCTCTTTGTTTTCACCTTCCCAGAGCAGGCCATAATTTCATTTTCCAAAGTCTCGACACCAAAAACCATAATACTAACAATAAGTAATCAATTCTTCTTCAGAGATCTAGCAACACTGTTGCCCAGACATGTTCAGTAAGACATACTACATGAATGTATAGTCCATTAAACTCAATCAAGGATGTCGTACCTGTATACAATGATCAAAATAAATTACTAGCCCCATGTAAGTATAAAGCGCGGAGAGGGAACGTAGAAAACGTTATGGCCCCGAGAATCTGGAACCAGCCCTTTTACATATATATGGATAAGGTTAAATTCTCCAAGTTCCAGATACACTATTCATTTCTAGACTTACCCTTCATTTATATGTTCTTTTGAAGAAGTAAAACTTGTACAACCTCATTTTGTTCGAATGCATTGGAATTTTTGCTTCAGATATTATTCATGGTGTCCAGAAAGTATATAGAACAGTATATAGAACACACACACACACACCCCAGCAAGTTTACTTTTTCCAAATACTCCTTGCCAAGAAATGAATTCAGGTGTGGAAGTTTRTAGACATAACACAATATTGTTCATGGATAAATGGCTGTTCCAGTTCCTACACTTGTCCAGTCAAGATTGCACATAACATGGATGTTAAGAATTACTTAGGGTAACATAGACAAGGTCACAGACTAACCAGCAAAAACTATTCTTTCTCGAGTTTTACACTCTAGCATCCCTACTTTATGTATGACACGAATAATAGCAGACAAGAGGTATAGCCTAGCTAGGAGCATCTTCTCCTGGACTAGTGCTGATCCTTTTCAATTCTGAATAAAGAACAGCATACCTACAACGTTGGTCAGATGTGGTGGTCATTTGCATTGTTTCACCTGTGACAAGATGCTCCACAACTGTTGCCAAGAGGGACACAACCTGCAAACCAGGGCCACATCAGGAAACAGATACATCTGCAGAGGGAAAAGGCAAAAACTGAAAAGATTTTATCAGGCCTGACATACAGAACAAATCACTTATAGAAGAAATAGAGGCAGGGACCACCAGATGTAACCACTAATTTGCTGCATAATTTGGCAAGAGAAATATTGCTACAATACATAACCACTAATCCATTGGAAAAAGAAATTGGTAAGCAAGATACCAATAAAACAGAAAGGGCAAATATATAGACCTGTCTAATTAAAGGAAGGAGATATGTATACTACAACTTCAGAAAGTGTTTTCATGTGCAYAAGTCGATGCTTGAGTAACAGAAAAATGTCACCTTCATTCCGATGACAAGTAGGCTGCCCTACAGCTAAGGCAGCAAATGGATCTACTCAAGCATAACTTTACTAATGTAGGCCTGAGGTGAGCCATGAAGAAGGTTGTTCACCACTTAGTTGGTGGTAGTTGAAGAAATATCTCCTTACCTCCAAGGAAAGACTCTCAGTTCTTTTACTAGGAATTGAGCAATAATCTCAGTTCGATTATGCTGTTTTTGGGTGGTAAACAAACAAATAAGCTTAACAGCTTATGTATATGTTATGCCTGACCTTCTATCCAAATACAGCTGTGCTAGCTGAGAAACTTTGGGCCCATTTCGATGGCTTCATTTTCCTCAAGCAGCTCTCCATTTTGGTTTTCCATTCCATATTTCCTTTTCAACACCGGAGACACAAAAGCTCACTTCAAGTAAGTTGTCGCATCAAAAACCCGTTCAATGCCAAAATGTTTTTTCCTTTCCTTTTTCTGGCCATCTCTCTTCCGCAAAATATTATGAACCACAGCAATGGAGGAGCCGCACTAACTGCTCCTCCAATGCAGCCACCTCTGTACAACATCCAAACCAAGAAGGAAACGGAAGTAGGAGAAGAAGACCCATGGCACTCCTTCTGCAACCAGCTTCCAGAATTCCATAATTAC
Organism: Rhazya stricta; assembly: GCA_001752375.1. Taxonomy (NCBI): domain Eukaryota; kingdom Viridiplantae; phylum Streptophyta; class Magnoliopsida; order Gentianales; family Apocynaceae; genus Rhazya; species Rhazya stricta. Next base: position 1,437,988 of record MEJB01000018.1, read on the forward strand.
ACCCTCATATCCAGATTGATTCCAYATGGTTCCCTTCACGGCACGCTTCGRGGACCTCTATCTCTCCTTGAAACTGCTACCATGGCTAACCAATCCTCGGAGGAAGTCACCATCATTACCCTCTATCGTTGGCTGCACTCTTAATGGCCCCAAAGCTCCCTACCCCTTCCCTCTTCACCTTCCCTTACGTCTCTCTACCTCCCCTTCCTGTCTCATGTCATCCTCTTCCAACTTCCCCTTCACTGCATTCGCGGGGGGTTGCAATCCGTACTGGGTTTCTATTGGTGACGCATGCAAATATTTTGAATAAGAAGGATATACTATTAGCTTCGTTATCAATAGTGGAGTGGTAAATGTCCTTTTTTAGCTTTTGAGCAAAATTATATCCAAATAGGACTTTTGTTTTAAATTTTTAGACCAGATGACCTAATCTAAATGGACTATCAAACCTTTACTTAAAAGAACACTTTCCACAAATAAACTGAAAAAAGCTTTGAAAATGTAATATTGACTTTCAATACCAAACGGACCCTTAATATTCCCACGTCTCTCTAGCTTCTTTCAGGTTGTCCCAACATAAAGACACCGCATAGGCACCAAGTTCATTCTTGGAGTAAATTTAATGGTAGAAAAAATGAAGTTCTACCTCTGTGTTTTTCAAAGAGGCAAGTGCGACACAGGCTCGTGATAGCAGGAAATCACCAGCCAAAACTGCTAACTGCAAAACAACAAAGAGATGAAAAAAATAAATAAATAAAAAGTTGGAGTATACAAGAATCAAAAGATTAAATGGAGATAATGCATAAAACTCCGTTGTTGATGGTTAATTCAGAAGATAAAATATAACAGCAAAGATACCAATGATATAAAACAAATTTCACATGAAAGTTATTGCAATCATAGAGAATACATGATATCCACATATATGCTGGCCAGAAGCAAAAGAACTGGAATATTACAACAAGATATTCAAGAGAAGCACAAAATTAAGACTGGAATATTACAACAAGATATTCAAGAGAAGCACAAAATTAAGTTCACTATCAGGAGCGCCTGCAGATCATATGAATGAATTCATGCAAGCACAATTTCCTTTTTCTATTTTTTTGTCCTAGCTTTCTTTGCTAACTGCGGATACCAATTTCCATCTAGCAGACTTCTTAAGTTCTAATGATGCCAACCCCAAGCATCTTTAATTAATATTTCATTTATTACACAAAACCCAAAGCCAAACCACTAGGGGAATGTTATTAAGTTTCTGAGATGGCATCAAAATCAACCTTGGAATTTTATATTCATTATTAGCATGGTAGCAGTATTAGGAGAATTTACAAAACAAATGAAGAAAAATACTATACCTTATTTCCCACTACAAAATTTAGAGAACCAATCCCTCGCCTTGTTTCAGCATCATCTAATACATCGTCATGAAGAAGGCTAGCAACCTAAACAAAATATAAGCTATTAGCATTGACATATGAAAGCTTATGATGAATAAAGCAAAGTCCGGACAACTATAGGGCTTCAAATTCACATCATATCTTCACGCATAATGTTTCTCCACAACAATGCATACTCAAAAAAGAAAGGAGGCCAAGCAGGCCATGCAACTTGACCAGGCCTTTCACATTTTCACATTTCATTTCAAAATTTGTCCTTGCAACATTTGGAAAAAATTCCAAAATAAAATGAACAGCTAAGATATCACTTGAAAACCCAAACTCTTGACTTGCTCCTATTTGGTGTAATGTTACATATGTCTATTGCATTCAATACATTCTTTGAATTGCAGCAAGAAAAATAATGATGGAAAGGATCATAAGCACTATCAGTAGAGCATGAAAATTCAGGGAGAACTGACATGGATCATCTCAGTGATCTCAGCAATAGATTGCTGCCTTGTGCGTAGGTCTGTGGATAAAGTATCAACTGCTGTAGCAGGAGGCGGTCTAGATATTGGTGCATCTATAGCTGTTGCCATCAATAGCAAAACCTGCAACAAAAACGGACAAGAGGCATGAGTTTATATTGAATTAAAAATTGTAAAACACACACACACATATATATATATATAAACATCTTTAAGGAACCATTTGGTCCCAGTCCCTATATCCTAAAGCACAAAACTTTATGGCACAATACAAATCCAGGCCCATGACATTCCTGTCTAGGTTAGGGTGTCCTCACTAGGTTAATCATCTCAGTTTGATCATATTTTCCTTGTTACATCATTTTGAACAATGATGAGACTAGTAGACTACTAAAGATAAGCCGTTAAATATCTCGAGCTTCTCATAAACTAAAGAGAGCATTTTATAATATTTTAATTGTATATAACTTCTTCTTGCTGTTCTATAGCACTTCCACACATRAAATTCGGTATTACAACATTCAGAAAATCCTTAACTGTAGCACCGAAGAGCAAGAATAAACCAAGATACTGATAGTTKAATCTATGTCTTTGAGTTCTTTTATATTGTCTTCACAAGACCAGAGCATTTTTCAGAACAGTACAACAGACTAGGGACATAAGCACCTGGAAAATGAGAGCATGTCAAGGCAAAATGTTAAACAAACATCCCAGATGGAATGACATCTTTGCTTGAATGTTGTTTAAAAGATGCAYGTCCCCTTGAAAGTTGTTTCATATATTTTCTATTTCTTTTCCTCAGAGTAGGATCTAAGTGCAAACAATTCCAAATTCGTTACACTCCATATCAAGCATCTACAGATCTGTGCATAGAACCAAATCTTCTCAAACAAAGAGATATCATTAATTTATCACATAAGCTATTCCATAAGCTATCAAAAATTCTTAGGCAAAACTTCTCCACATTCAATATTCAAACAAATGAGATCAACTTCAATCACCTCATTTCTAATTTTCTGAACCTCTTCCATCTTTCAAGAAAAACTCTAACTATGAACTCTACTAATTATTAGGCATGCAGGAGGTTGCAACACAAATACCATCAACGCAGCTCAGACATGAACCATATTGATTTATGACTCTATTACAAATTTACATTATAGCCTTAGCTAAAGTAACTAATTTCATATTTCACTACCTAGCATAAAACATTAAACTAAATGTATTTATTCAATAACCATCAATCACCAGCCAACTACATGTGTCATTCTTTCACAGAGATCAGGCTTGTCCCACAAACAGAATCGATCTGATATCAATAATAGAAGTACTGTAGTTCTCAAACTTGAAACTGAAATTAGTAACTCTTACAGTTGGTCGAAACCTCTTTCCTTCCACCCCCAATTTGAAAAAATATTCGGCAGCTGAGGCAAGCTTTGGGACCTATATTTTGTGAAATACCAGTTGTCATTTATCTGTTCCTTTTCAGCATGTTTCTAACCAAATAAAGGCCATTATTGCATAAAAACAGTTAATGAGTCAATCATATACCTCTGCGACTACCATTGACCTCAGTCTATTAGCAAGAATCGACAATTCATCAGCAACAAGTGAAAATGGATCCAGTGGCTCCTGAAAGATGAAAAAGGAAAATAAGAAATCCTCCTAGACACCAACATCCCGAAGGATAAAATTTCTGAGCTACTATAGTTGTTTGAGGAAACTGAGCATAGCATCAATAAATTTTGAAGGCAATTGTGTCAGAGAACTAAAACCCATGTCATCAGTACCCGCCATATCAGCAATTTAACATAACCCTCTGTTCATTTTTAAGTGTACAATAAACTCAGGCCACCATAATCTACGATGCATGTGCACAAACCAACAGTATTCATAAATGTTTTGCAATTAACAGAAGTAAAGACAGAGGAGACAATTCCGAGCCTTCATAACTCGTGACACAGTAGAAGTAAAGACAGAGGAGACAATTCCGAGCCTCCATAACTCGTAACAAAGTCGTAGAAAGACAATATATCCAATACAAAATGGAACACTTAAAACTTTTACTAAATGGCAACAAAGAGATGGCACCAATTCTGCAGTAAAAAAGCAAACAAGATAACATCTTAGCTTTCAGTATTTCTCTCTCCCAGGATATCCTTCAATTTCCGGAGCAGAATGCAAACAATATGAACTAGTAATTCCCGTATATTCTGTTCCAGGATTTCCAGGAACAATTGTCAACAGTAGTAATGCAGAAAATGGAAGATCATATACTTTCAGCAAGTTTTCCTATTTTAAATAAACAAAATAATACTCTCAGCATGTTTAAATAAACAGGACAAAATGATAAAAGATCATAAACATAGGAAATAGGGAACTATCATCATTAAGGGCTGGCATATAAACATAGGAAATAGGGAACTATCATCATTAAGGGCTGGCATATAACGAATCTGATATCTATAATCTTTTCCAACAAAATGAGAAAGAAATAGCATCATCAAGACTTGTGCTGTAGCATGAAGACCTGCACCAACCTCAGCAACCGAGGTGCACTGACGTTCAACCTGCTGTCCAACATTGCTTAGGGCACTTGAGACCCATGAGTAGATTACTCTGCAACCTGAAACCTATTAATAACCAAAAGCAATAGAAAATACATTATAAACAATCACGAGTTTTCACCAAGAACAACCAGACAGCTACTAAACAAAATAATCCAAAAGGAGAACTGCAATTTAGAAAATTGAAGTAGCATATATCTGAAAAAAGGCATGCTCCAACGACCAAAAATGCTTTTTGATACATAAGCTAATGAGAGTGATTCTACGTTAAGACCAACGAGGCAGCAAGAGGATAGAGAAGCCAAAAGCTTTATTGATGCCGGCTGAAACAAGGGAGGGCCTTTAATTCTTGTTGAAGCTATTGGTTTTTAGAAGAAAATTGGAAAAACCAAGATTAGGGACTAATTTAGCAAACCCTAAGTCCGTAAGAAAGAACAAAAAGCCAAAAACAGTTTCATATGGATTTTAAAACTGTGTTTACAAACTCAAAAAAAAAGAACCATATAGAAACTAATCCTAGTATACAAACCAAACAAGGATTCTTGTCCTCCAAGAAAGCAGTAAATGAGGAAACTAAATAACCCTAGGATTCCAAATCTTTATGAGAGGAACAGAAACTAATCCCCTAGCTTAGCCAAGAAGGGAAAATCAAGCATCTAAGTATCACTTTCAATTTTGACATTTGAAGCAAGAAGAAATGAGACCAAATTAAGAGCTTGACCTGATTCCTTGTCGTGCTTACATTTCCAATTTTCCAAGATTAAAAACAAAGCATTAGACCTGTAGTTGTTAGAAGGCCCTAGAGATATATTTTATTCCCAACTCATCTCAGGGCCAATGTTAATTTCTGCATTCTCCAAATAAAGCAACTCATAAAAAGCTTCACTTTTTAAAAGATGAGGCTTCAGGGAACCTATGGAGCATTTAAATTAATGTGGCATTTGGTAACTGAAAATATCTGAAGTTCCATAATAATATTCTTTTGAAACTAAAATGTTTTCTTTATTGAAGTATCAAATATTGGAACTTTGATTTATAATTGCATATTAGACCTCAAAAGTGTCACTTTTTAGATTGATAATATAGAGCCGTTAGACTCAAAATAGAGCAAGCAGTGAGATGTCCAGAATCCTTCTCACAATGAAAGATGCAAGTCCAGATCATGTCCTAAGCATTTTCTTGATAAGTTAATCCAAGTCATATGCATGTTTTGCAAGTTGTTTATTGCACGAGAACATATGAGAGATCATGTATTTATCATTTCCAACAGAACTAGTATATCTCTCATTTGATACATTCATACTCTTTACCATTTATAAGTAAGAGAAGATATTTCAGTCATTGCAGTTCCGAAGTGGCTTTTCAAAAGAAATTAAAAGTGGACCCTAAAGGCATAAAATAACATAGCAACCCAAGTAATAACTCTACCAAATACAAAAAGTTCTATCAGAAATTACTATATAATCTCAATTGTATACAAACTAAAAAATTGAAAATCTTGGAATAGCCTAAGGAAGGATTCAGAAACACCAATTGATATAGGAATCCTTAAAATTGAAAGGGTATAAGCTATAGAATGTAATTCTGAAAAGGCGCAAATAGATGCAACTGTTTACCTAATATGTCCTCCACCAAAAGTCTACCTCATCATACGTCTTATGATAAAACAAAATTTGTAACATGGAGAATTCCCAGTACACAGCACAAAAGTTCTTACTAAGGCCACTTGAAAAACAAGTCCTCCAGCAGTTAATTTTAGGCCTTTACATGAAATTTTTGCTGACACCAAGGAACCCATGCAACTATTCAATGTTTTGGGCAAGGGCTCTCCTATGAGTCCATTTCCAGCAACAAGTAAGCTAGTAAGGACTAAAAGAATCTACAAAGCAGAGAAAATTTCTTTGGTTTGGCTTGCATTTTGCAGTGAAAGTATTTAGATGGCTCTAAAGATTTGAATTAGTTCAGGTATTCCCTCTCGTTCCCTTCCTTCCTTCTTCAGCTCCGAAATTGCAAAGTTATTTTTATTAATCTGCAAGGCATTGGCCAGCCCGGMAAACCTAAAGATTGTTCCAGCACAATCTCTATCTGAATCATTTGAAGCAARTAACTCGAAAGACAATTACTTTAGCTACATGCATAGCCAACTGTAGTATGACTTTCTATGCTCCTCCAAACCCACGTCAACTAGTAATGAGATGTTTTCTACTTGAGTCTATCCCCGTCCAAGTATTTTCGAAAACATATAGCCTCCATCAATCTCCTACAGAACCCGGCATATCCTTCCACTAGAAAAGCACAGAACATATTTGATGAAATTCTCATGAGAAACCCATCAGCTTATTGACATCCCATTACATCATCATTACATACCAATAAGTTTCAGCACAAACTGTGTAGCATTTCACTCATTACATCGTGATTACACTAGTACGAAAAAATATTATCAAGAAAAAAATCAAGCTAAAACAAAGTACCGAAAAAACAAATATAGATGAATACATAATACCCCAACGACTTTCCTTTCATTTTGGCATGATCAGTTTACCTTTTGAGAAGATTCAATAGGAGAGTTAAACTGATACGATTGCAACAACTGCGGCGCCTCACTTTTTAATGAGGAAAGCCATCGACTTCTGTTCAAAGTCGTCCTTGAAARCCTATATAACCCTCTGGAAAAAAACACCATCTCTATATAACAGCGTACAACAACTGCATCACTCCTTCTCTAGATTTGTAGATACAACAAGAATCAATCGGTTAGAGAAGAAACCCAATCACCTCAGCCCTCAGCCTTTCAGGAATATGCGTCGTTAATTTAACTAGTCTCTATTATTTAACCGACATTAATATGTGACTTTAAAGGCGGCGAGGAGTTCAACCAAAAATGTGAGGAATGACGACGGCGCTTTTCAACCATATGTGGTATGGTGGCAGTCAATGTGTGTGAAGCATTTTGCGACGGGTTCATGGGGATCCGGACTAATGGACTGGTTCGGTTATCATTGGAGAAGAAATGAATTTAGTTTGTAATTAAAATTATTGAATTGACATTGCAAATTGGTTTTTAATATAGGATTGTCACGTCATTTCTTGCTAGATGAATTCGATTAGAAATTTAGATACGAAAATATTCGTCAGATTATGTGATATTTTTCAYAATATTACTCGAATTTTTTATTTTCGAGAGTGAAAGCGGTRAAATTATTTACYAATRGTGTTACCCTACTCGGCTACAATCTTAAATCCTAGCACGCTAACATTTTCTTTTTCTTCTTTCCATATCCAAAACATTTAGTTCTTATTATTTTGAATTCCAATAGGAAGAAATTAAAAAATAAGAGAAAATTCTCCTAAAGTTGCTTCCTCCGTCCACATGACTCGAATTATTAAATGGCCTATCCAATTGTGTGGTGGTACGGGGACTAAGTTACATATTCACATCATTCTAATGAGATCATATTGAGATTATTAAAATTTTATAGGGTGAAAGTGAAACGGAAAAATGATTTTGAAGAGAGAAGAAAAATATTTTAGGGTGCATGATTTTTTGCCACATTGAAAAATCAAGGGATTTCAGAAGTCCATTTCTTTTAAATTTTTTTAACTCAGTTTCACTATCTAAATCATTTTATATCCTTTTTCCCTCCCAAAAAAACTTATGAGTATGCATTTATACAATTATTGTATTTAAATAAAAAAACAATATTTAGAGAAATCGCATGAATCATGGAACTTTTAATTTTTTCTAACTCTGACAAATAAGAACATCGAAAATCGAATCAAATTTTTCTATATTTACCAAAAAAATAAATAAATAAATTCATGGCGATGACGATTCTCTATATGCTTGTTGAATTACATAATCATTCTTAATTCACAGTTCAATTCTTTTTAATAAATCAAAGCAAAATCATAATYACAGATCATGAGAGGGAGAGAGCTTGAGATCCCAAGATTTCCTTATCCACAACTTTGCCTTATCACATCTGCAAACTCTTCGTCTGTAGTCTTGAGCATCAATGGCAAAGGAACTTTTATCCCTCTTTGGACAACCTCAGCATGCCTAGGCTTTATCCTCTTCTCCAAACTAAATGCAAAGTATTGAGGAAACTCCTTCAATTCCTCCAATCTCCCATCCATTTCCTTGGCAAAGTATTCAAATTTGGGCTTATAGTTGTTCTCGATGCTAAAAGTGAACAGACCTGGGCACCTTAACACCATCCCCACTGCATCATTCTTGGAAAATCCCAAACTTTGCAAAAAACGAAGCTTTGGGATCAAGGTTTTCTCCACACTTGAGACTAACAAGATGGGATCTTGATAGGCTAATGCATGTAAATCCTTGAACCCAAGTCTTTGAAGGTAAAATAAAGTAGGTTTGAGCTGATCTTTTACRCTAGAAGTGAGCAGTCTTGGGCATTTGTTGATGACCTTTCTAAAGTTCTGGTCGGGSACTCTTAGGTCATAAGAAAGGAAGTTGAAAACCGGGTTCAGCTCAGTTTTGATATCTGATGTCAAAACTTTTGGGCACATACCAAAAATCCTCCCCAAGTCCTTTTGGTGGATGCCTTTGGATTCTAAAAAGGTGACAATTTCATGAATCAAGTGCAAAGAAGCTGTATGAAGAGATGGGTTCTGGGACAATGCTTTACCTGAATCAACGCCCATGATTTCTAAACACAAGATTTTCTCCTTGAATTGAAGAGAGATGTTGGMATGAGTTTGTGGCCAAAGAGAATGTTTGTAGAGAAGACTCTTGGGTTTTGCTGTTAAGAAAACGCTCTGATCTTCTGAATTTGAGGGTAAAGGAGGAGAAGGCCTCTGAGTTGAGAAACATAGTGAAGAGTGGAACGCTGTTACAGCTGCTCTCATGGTGACATAGAATTGCGAAATTTTATGGTTACCCTGGCTTTTCAAGGCCTCAAACTACCTCTTATCTGATTTTGCAATGACACATGGCAATCTTGCCCCATATTTATTGGCTCAGATAAGATTTCCATAGATTGAAAGAACGCCCACATAGCCTTTCAATTAAATTTTACAACTCGCAGATGTGCTCTTCTCCAAACTGCTGCTTGAGCCAATAAACGGTCAAAGTGGTTCTTTTATTTGGGCTGAGTAGAACAATTTAAATATTATAATGTTATAAGGCTCAAGTGAATCATGATTCAAAACAAATCGTTACAATGATTAAACATCTAATATTCGAAAATACAATTTTTCATAATAATATAAAAAAGGGACTTGTGAAGGTGAGGGGGAGGGAGGGAAAGGAAGAAACATGGAAGAATCTTGATTTGTATAAGGGTCCTTGTATTCATATATCATTACTTAGATTTTGCAATCTCTTTCATACAGTTTCAAGGAGTTGCTTAATCAAATAACAATAATATCTTTCGGTAGTTGATTAGATACACAAATATATTAACCAGAAGCTTCTGCAAGGAAATCTCGTAGAGCACTCAATGAACACCCGAAATATAAGCATTCCAGCCACGATAATCTTAAACCAGAATCAAGATGATGCTATGGCCGCACCTGTTCATATGCAAAGCAACAAAGCTGAACACCTGAAATAATATACAGCTAACTACGAACCATACAAGATATCAACCGAAGATCCTAAGTAACAAAGAAGAATAAACGTTCTTTTTCAAAAGGAATCAATCTTTGTGGATGGTCTTCTTCAAGATGTTAGTGCAGCCAGTTCGCAATGGACCAAGAAGAATTGGGAGCSAAGTTTAAGTGGTAACTGTCATCAATGCATATTGTTTTACCCTTTTCCTGATTCTACCATATTTTGGGGACTAGAGATTGCCCCTTCTCTATATATTATTCAATTTTTCATTTTTGAAATCAAGACAGCAATAGCAAACATGTCGACCAGAATCAAGAGTAGCAAAATCCCATGGGTTACATAACACAGGTATCATTAGAGATGAAGGGAACTACTGGAGGTGAAGGGAGATTCCACAATATAGTAGAGATGGTAATGACAAATTTCATGATTGCCACCTATAGAGCAAATTAGATACGGTTGAATACAGTAAATCTCTTGTTCAACAGCCGCGTGATGGGAATAAAATAGAAAGAAACATWTCRGAATACAAGGAATTACTAACCACTGTTCAGGTCCTCTTTTGGTTCATCCCCAGTCTTCCAAACTATATCTTTCAAGCCAGTCGAAAGCTTATTGTAGAACTGTACATAGAGGAAGAGAGAGTAAAAAACAACACAATCAAATACAAGGCAGCTTAAAATGAACAAATATGAGTACATAAAAATTACATCCAGGTTATACTTCAAACCCAAATCATAAGTCCTCTTTATAATTTTACAGTGGCATGTAAACAATCCAAGGTGTAAGCATTATGTTCTTACAAAATGTTATTAGGAACCAAAAAGATGTCAGATTACTGGATTGAGAAAAAATATCCAATCCAGAATAGTCTCAACATTTACAGCCTGCTAACAACATGCACAGTAGTTAACAAAACCATGTAAGTGTTATACATACTCAAAGATGTCAGAGCATAACCTATCAGGTGGTGTGAATGCATACACTCTCATTTACGTTAGCCAGCAATAACCTATGATATAGATGATATATCAAGAATTTTCTGAAGCCGACCTTGTGAAATTCCAAAGTATCTCCTCCAGCTTTGCGAAGCTCAACCATGTATAATGAAGGAGCTACCTCAAATATCTACAGGTAAAAGTAAAATATACGTCAGTTTAAAATAATCACATTCATGGAACTTCCCCGAGAAAATAAGCTGTATAAAATAAACCTCTGTTGCAACAGATAGATGGCCCTTTCGTCCTGTCTTCTCTGCATGAAGTTTCATCTAGAAGGATAGAAATAGTACTTAAAAATAAGCAAAATATTGAAGCTTTTTAATAAATTAATTCATAAAAAAAGTACGGAAACAGCAAGACAGACACTTTTGCTAAGCAGAGGGCTTAAATGTGAGAGAACTTTTAAGATAAGCCTGCATAAAAAGCTCTTTGTTTACCTTGTAATTGTTTTTCTTCACATCAAATCCCAAAGGTGCAGCAGTTTCCTCAATTTTCGATATTATCTCATTGGCAGGACATTTAGATGTAAATCTTGTTTCCCGTTTAACAAGTCCCTGTCATAAAATATAGTCCAATAAAAAGCTCAATTTTGTAAACATTCCAAGCAAAGAAATAGTTGAAGGTTAYGGTCAACTTTGCCTTAGGCCTTAGAATTTTGTCTCCTGCAGGATGTGGAGCTGCAGAAGGGAGTTATAGCTAATTGTCTAACTTATATTCTGCCAATTTCATCATGCAACATTCCATAAGATATTCAACACACCAGAATCAAGAGCCATATGAGCTACAAGAGTAACTTTRTAAAACTAATAGTTTCTAACAGCAGCGCTGCGGGAATATATTGACCAATTTACAAACAAGAAAGTTAGCATTGAGTGCCTATTTATTTCCTCAGAGTACCTAYGATTGATCACAAGTTGTATATCCATGATTTCATTAGATGCTAATTTGCATGATTCTCAAAAGATCAACATTTTATTTCACTTGTACCTAGCAGAGGATAAACGCACCATATGTTTTTCAAAAAGACTACTGAGGTTGAGGCCCTGAGAAGTTGAGATAAGCTCAAATGCATTCATGGTTAGTGGTGTGGGTGGTCGCTCTTCCCGTCTCTCCACAACAAGGTTCGGAGACTCCTGCATAAAAATAAAATAAATAGCAGGAGAAAGCCATGCAAACAGACACATTAAGCACCACCCTAAAATTCTAAAGTAAATAAAATTCTTCAAGATAAATAAAAAATTCTTGCAGAATTCTGAGAAAAGATAAGAAGGCTTACTGCTGATTCATTAAAAATAGCATTGACATCATCAAGACTAACTTCCTCCTGTTCGAAAACAGGTGGCTGATATCCTTTCTTGAACCACTCATTCTCAATGACCTCAGCAATCGTAATACGCTGTCAATACAATTTCAAAAGTTACAACTGGCATAAGAGAGCACTCAAATCAGAAAAATATGGCCACCAGATTCACTTTAATTTCCTAATTAGGACAAAAACACACACACACACCCAAATAATTAATAAAAATGTCAAACGAGAGTTCAACATACTGTCTGGGGATTAGGATCAAGAATTCTCTTGATTAACTTTTTTGCGCTGGAGGAGAACCATGGGGGGCATGTGAATTCAGCCTTAAAGATCTGAAACGAAGGAAAACCTCAATTAGCTCAGTTCCAAGAAGGAAATATCAGAAAAATAGCTAACCCAGAAAAAATAGATGAAGGTAAGAATCAGTTTCTAAACTTCTCCAGCACATGAATATGGATAAGACATCACCTTTACTCTCTCAACTGCAGCAAAATTTTCAAACATTTGAACCACATCATCATTAGTGATAGAAAGAAAATAGTAAAAGGAAATGCATTAGGCACTCCCCAAAAATTGATTAGTTATACTGAGRTGTGGAAAGACTCAGCAGGCTCAAAGCGCAGAAAATTCACCAAGTGACAAATCCTTGAAATGCTTTGCCAGCCAATCTTTCAAAATAATGCAAATCAAAGGTTCCATTTTAAACAGAGGAAGAAAAGAGAAACCATTCACCTTTTTATACAATGACATGAGATTTGATTCTTCAAAAGGCAAGTAGCCTGCCATCAGGACAAAAAGGATCACCCCACAAGACCACAGGTCTGCCTTAGCTCCATCATAACCTTTGTTGTTGATCACCTGAGCAAAGAAAGAGCCAAAATAATAAAAATGGAAGCGATAGAATAATAATCACAATGGAACTGCATAATAAACTAATCATATACCTCAGGAGCGACATAATTTGGCGTTCCACATGTTGTGTGTAGTAACCCATCTTCCTGAACAAACACATTGAAAAAATCGTTTTCTAAGTCATATTCCCGAAAAACATGAAAAGCTCATGACATCAGTAMATAAAACTGCAATTAGAAACTAGTGAAGATGTTGTGGTAAATTAAGAGCAGACATGGTTTAACTTACACAAATACATGAGATATATGCAAAAATGAACTATTCATACTCACTCGAACTTGCTGAGGTAGTGCACTTAATCCAAAATCCGAGACTTTGAGAATTCCACTGGCATCCAGTAATAAGTTTTCTGGCTACAAGTTACAAAATTTATGGGTTATAATGGATCAGTCCATAATCTAAATTTCCAAGTACTAGAGGATAAGCTGATATAAGCTAAAGAGAAACTAAACGGTTCACCTTTAGGTCCCTGTGGCATACTCCTCGGCTGTGACAGTAATCTACAGCATTGATTAACTGTTGAAAATATCTCCTTGCTTCGTCTTCTTTCAGCCTGCCTTTTGCAGCCTGGTGTAAAGAAAAGCCCTTTAATATTCTTTTCTTTCGGTATATCAATTTTGTAATATTATATCAGGCATGTAATCATAAGCAAGTATTGAAGTAACCACTTCCTTACAATTTTGTCAAAGAGTTCACCACCCGTGACAAACTCAAGAACAATATATATCTTCGTCTTGCTTGCCATAACCTACAGCAGTACCCTCAAAACACTCAACAAAGTGAACAAAGGAACCACAATAAAGAAGCCTATCAATWTTGCAAAACAGAAGAATACTAAGGAAAAGCTAACTCCACTCAATAACAAGTCTTCAACTACAGCATAGCTAGTTGCTTTTCTCAAAATGAAAGTAGAATATTGAAAAAGAAGAAACGGAGGTGTATCTAAAGTCTAAGACCGTACACGATGATGAAATGGCCTAGTAGAAAATCCAGTTTGGATGTCTAACCTCATACATGCGAATGACATTTGGATGTCTGACTAGTTTCATGGTTGATATTTCGCGTTTAATCTGCAAAACACAAATAGAATTACAATGGCCCTCAAACTATTGAGCAGGAAAAGCCTTACAGCATATTGCAAAAGCAACCACATACCAGAAATAACTAGACTTACTTTGGAATCATAATCATAATTTTAATCTGAACTCAAACTCAGATTGGTGTTTTTCTGAGAATCCAGAAATCCAAAATTGATTATCGGGTCGTAAGGGGGGGGGGGGGGGAGAATCAGAGAAAGCTTTTTCTATTGAGCGTGTTCATTCGTTTTGACTATTTTAGCATATTTTATTTTATCCTAGTAATTTCTACTCTACCTTCCCGGAGTTCATTCTCCGGGAAACCCCGTTTAAATTATTCCGGTGGATTCTTAAGTTGCAAATAATTCAGGACTGAATGGTAGAATTATATCAACTGCAGCAATACTTTTAAATTCATAAAGTGAGAAAATTCATGAAGATCAATGGGTAGAGTTACATAGGAAAATTCATCTAAGATTAAATCATGCAGATTCTATGTCTTTTTTTCCTTTTTCAATAATACCTGAACAAATCATGGTTTTATTTGACCTGTTGCCGAAGWAGAATCCATATTTCCAATACAGACACTGAACCAACAACTGAATTTGAAGATATCAATGAAAATTATAAACCTAACTCCTAGTCCTCTTAATAACAACCTAGACCAAGAAAACAATCATACCACAGTTCTACTGAATCGCTCGCCTAAAATAGCACATCATCATGTAAACAAAACTCGTCCATTTCTCAGCATTTTTCTCTTGTTTTTCAGTAATAACGTTTTGAAAAGCAATTAAAAGCTCGTATATTCTCCAAAATCAATCACAAATGTCATCTTACCATAGTTCCTAAACTAAAGCATAAAGCCCCAAAACCTAAAAAATTAATTCATAAACTAAACCATAAAAACCACAAAACCTCCCACTCTTAACAATTGTAATGCATCTAAGAAACACAGATGATTAATTCAAACAGAATCACAGAAACCAACAGGAGCAAGAAAGAATATTAGAATATACTGAACAGCATAAAAATGAATCATATGGAAAAAGAACCAAAATGATAATAATAACAATTACCTGGCCAATCATTTTATGCTTCAGAACCTTCTCTTTATCAAGAATCTTGATCGCAACATTCTCACCTGTCTCTGTATTCCTTGCAAACTTAACCTTAGCAAAACTACCCTCCCCTAAAGTCCTTCCCAGCTCGTATCTCCCCACGCGCGTTCTTGTTCCGGATCCACCGCCACCAGTGCCTGATCTTGATGACATCTTCATAATATCAATCCTCTTTCTCTTTTTCTTTCTCTTTATTCCAAAAAAAATTCTGAGTTTCCACCTCAGCCTCAGAGTCTCAACCCAATACAAATCCCATCCATTTTCACCTGTTTTAATTCTGGGTTCTCAATTGAAATATTGATTCTTAATGTTTCTATGGGGAAAAACAAAGAAACCGAACTCTAACTTCTCTTCTTCTTGCAAGGTTGCCACACCTGAGACTTTGCCACATTCATTTTTCCAACAAAAAGTACAAAAAAGTTGATAAAAAAAAGAATTCTCAGATCACTCAGTTAACAAGAATACCAGTAAGGGTGGAGAAAACAAAAAGATGTTTTGGATCTGTCAAAGGGAGCACAACTGCCATCAATGAATGCAAAAACAAATAGGGATAATAAGAAAACGTGCAACTTTCTTCCAAAAAAGGAAAGCTAAAAAACCCCTTCACATATTAATATCTGTAACTTCTTTTGGTGTTTCTTAACATGTCGGATTGATGTCGGAAATTCAAGATTCGGCTTAAAGCCTCTGTATGGAAGCAAAAGGGGCGGCGAAACAGATGGAGATTTTGGTTGCACTCTGACTCTATGATAATGAACAAGATACCAAAAAGTATACGAAACTAGTAGGAAACTCAAAACAAATGACACCTAAAAGACGAGTCAAGAATCAATTTTTATACGTATAAAACTTTGGATTTTGCAAGTACACTTTGGTCGGTACTAGATTTTTCCTTTTTCCTTCTCTTTCTCTTGGATTATAGAGTTGTTAAAGGTTGAAGGTGATGAAGGCGGTATGATTCGATGAATTACGAGGAATGAAGGGAGCTACTGGTGGAGGTCTTATTGTTCATATGTCAGCATAAGAATAATAAAGGTGAATGATGATGATGGTATGATAGCATTGATGATGGATTTCTATCACTTTTAGCCCTAATGTTAAATGGATATAACACTCTGACCCTTGTGAAGTTCTCTTTCATTATTTCACCCTTCTTTTTAGGGCTTTTTAAAAAAATTGATGTCCTTTTAAAAAGGATATTCATAATAAATCTTATTATAGAAAATTGACAATAATAGATTCAATGTATTTGCTTAATACGTCGAAATAATCACATWGCATTTTTTTTCAAATGCGTTGGATCCTTTGTCTTCTTTCTCTCCCAACGGCTCCACCTCTCACAGCCCCACCAAACAAGATTTTGGCTGGTGGCGTTGCCCTTTCAAGCCAGCAGCAATGAGAAACACCATCCTTTCTCCCTTCCCTTTCTAAATCACCACCACCACCTCCAAAATCTCCTCCAACTGTTTTACGATGTTTAGCTGCTCTCCATTTGGGGTGCCCTGCAAGAAGATCTTCAAGGAGTCATCAGAACAATCCTTTGAGATTTTACCTCGCTCCAGAAGAGTATGAGATTCTTTTGATTCCTCAGAGAAATGTCCAAGATCCTGCCCCCAAGTTCTTCAAATTTTCTAGCAACTAATAAAGTGAGTTCCTCCAGCACCTGTATTAGCACTGTATTAATGATAGCTTGTCTACCATGAGAAGATCTCTGATTAACTAAAATTTCATTTTTCACCGAACACTTTTTCTCCGACTGTYATCCATCAACATATTCAAATGTCCGGAATCCATCAATTCCATGTTCTATTTATCCCTTATACTATGGAAATCAGTTTCGATTAGAAGACACCAAATCCAGAACACCTTTCAAGTCAAATTCTAACCTGAATGAGGCTGATAAAAAAAAAAAAAAATTGATGAAAAAACTCACTTTTCTGAAGCAAATGTTCAAGATGTTGTCTCTCAAGCAAATAACCAGTGCGTTTCTGAGACCCCACTTAGAAATGGATGTGATTTATGATTGCGGTTGACCCAACGCATTTGAATAATACGATAGAATTATTTTCATATATTAAGTAAATGTATTAGGTTTATTACAACTAATATTTCTATAGCACTATCCATTATGGACTTCCTTTGTTCTTGAAGATTTCCCTTCTTTTTACTCATTTAAAACATCTTTTAAAAGAGTTTAAAGTATGATTAATTAATAAGATAGGTTGGGGTTAGTTCCAAAATTTGGATTAATATGACTAATGTGTTCAACTCATCATCATTTCAATTTGCAAGTAATTATAATTTTTGTATAGGGATCCGAATGGATAAAGYGCAAAGTGTTTAGGAATATAGTCTCACATTATTATTTTAATTAATYGGCATAATACCTCGTTTATATATTTGACTGTATATTTATATGATCTTAAAAATAAAAATATATAAACATTATTTATATATCTCTTTAATCGATGAGAATGTATCTCAATTTTCATCGCACTAATTCCCTTAATTAAAAGTTTTGAGTTCGAGCTATAGATATTGGAAAAAAAAAAAAAAAACTATTGGGAGTTTCACCCAGCATAAAAAATTTGATCGAAAAATAAATTAAATTAGTTAAAATAAAATTTTGAATACCAATAAAATAGTAAATATTTAACATAAGGGAACGATGAGAAGTACAGATTTTTTAGAATTGCCAATTTCTCAAAGGCCCAGCCCACATGGTGAATTAGCATTGAAGAAGTAAAGATTTTTTTCTTATTTCTTGAAAGTACGTATTTTTCTTATTTCCATATATTATTAAACTTTTTTCATGTTTCTCTTATTTAATTATTAAATCAACACCATAAATTAATATTTTTTCTTATATATTTAATTATCTTTTTTTCCAATATAAGAGTAAGAATATCATTTTAGTAATAATGTTAAGTCAATTTATTTATTTTCTTAATTTTATATATTTTAATTTATTATAACATATTTTAAAAAGCTTTCCAATATTGTTATGGTGCTCCTTATGGTCTCACAACAGATGGTCATCTGAACCCCGTACACGTGATTGTATCTGAAACTTCCCGTGCTTCTAATGGTTTTCCATGTGCTTCACCGAACACCCGCCCATAGTATATCCTCACTTGGCTCAAAACCAACTGCCTTGATCCGACAGCGCACACCAATCAAATCCCACTATGGATGTCGTTGTTCAGCTTCACATGGTCGCAATTTGGTTTCAAAGAATAACCACATTTAGGGGCATTTGGTCTAAATTAATAATGAAAATTAGTCAGAATTTTAATTTTATTCTATCATATTTTTATTAGAAAATAATTTCTTTGTTTTCTTTAAAAATAACATTGAATTCAATCTCAAAATTAACAAAACAATATCTTTAATTTTTTTCAAAAATTAACATTAAATCTAACCTCATTATAAAAAAATCTTTTTTTCCCCAAAAATTAAGATTAAGTTCAACCCATGATAATATATAATGTCTTTTCGTTTAAAAGCTTCAAATTATTCCTGAATATGGGCCAATGATAATTAGGAGAGGTGACAAGGACTGAGTGATAATGGAGGATGATATAATAATTGAGTAACTTTTATTATAATTATCCCCAAAAAAACATTATTGTTTCATTGCCTCCAATCAAACGCGGCCTTATATTTCCAAAAAAAGGCAAAAGATGAAGATGAGATATATAGGATCCACATATCCATATCATAAATCCTTGAGGATGAGACTTTAATGCCCCATCAAACACTAGTTTTTTCTTTGTTTTAACAATTCGTTTATCGATTACTATAAATCTTTTAATCTATATTGATATTACATTCTCTCTCACATGTTCTCTGACATTAATAAGAGCACGATATGTATATATATTATTAATCCTTTAAATATTTCTTATCGTCTATYTCAAAAATTAAAATATATATAYGTCATATTTTAATTAATACAGTAAAATATGTACTAAAATATCTGAAGCGCTTATCGACTTTTTTAAATTGCTGAGTTTATGTTAGAACATTATTAACAAGAAATAATTTGATTCCGTTTGACTTTATTTTCAAGCAAACTTATATTGAGATAAGGAATTTTAAAGTGACATGTTCAGAGTTTATTAAAAAAATCCAAAAACCTTGCTATTATTTCAATTATTAAAATAAAGTATTAATAATTAATTGAGAATTATTAGGTAGATAAATTAAAAAATTTCACAATCATGGTCTATTTTGAGCTTGTTGGGTGGGGACCTTGAAGAAGTTGCAATTGCTGACAAAGCATGTGGCACGTCTCCAGCATAAAGAATTGCAATCAGAGCACGTTATTATTCCTGAAAGGCGTTTTTTTTTTTCTTTTAATTACGTTTTCATTTTTTGAATCACCTTTTAATTCAATACAAAATTCTTCAATTTATTCTTTAAAAAAAGAAAAAAATCACTAAACAAATTTTGGATTATGTTTAATTATTAATAAATAAGACTATTCTGAATGATTATTATATATATGAATAATACGAAAAGCTCGTTTTTAATTTTTTAGATTTTAATTATTTAAAATTAATTTAATTACATATTCTGAATTAAAACTAACATATAGTCTATTCTGAATGATTATTATATATATGAATAATACGAAAAGCTCGTCTTTAATTTTTTAGATTTTAATTATTTAAAATTAATTTAATTACATATTCTGAATTAAAACTAACATATAGTCTATCTTGTGCAATTTGGGATTGCCTGAATAAATATTTTTTTGTGGGAAATATCACTATTTTAAATATTTGACTATAAGTATTTTCGATTGGAGTCGGAAGGACTTACGAAGAGGACAAAACTCTCACATTTTCAAAGTCTCGAATGAAATATTCTAAAACTTCAAGGGCTGTTTTGAAATTAATATGAAATCCTAAGAAGTGAAAAAAGGAAAAGGAAAAAGAAAAAGAAATAAATATTTAAGTCAAGGCAAAGAACAATATCTATTTCTATTGTATGACTATCGGATAATATTTTATGAACGAAGGGACAAATTAGGCACATGAATTCTTCTCGTGATGTGAATGAGAATTGATTTGGCTTTTTTTATTTTTTATTTATTTTTAGTAAGAATTGGATCGGAGCACACTTTGAACCAAATCTGAATTAATTATATCAAATGAAAATATTGGATAATTTAATAAGAAAAGAGAAATTTAAGAAAAAAATACGTAAAAAAWTTCTTGAATCAATRGAATATTTTTCTTTTCTTTTTCAAAAATATTTGTAAGAAAATGTGAAAGTTTGAAAACCTAAGCAAAAGTCTCTATCTCATTTTGTTTTTTCCTTTTTTTGACGAAGGAAAGGTCAAAGATCTGATTTCAATTTCTTTCAAATTACGAATTAAATATTTAATTATTGACAAAGTTTCCAAATCACTTATTAGAAATTTCATATTTATATGCTTGGAAGAAATTAATAAAATATAAAAAATCGTCACTATGAAATGRTTTGAAACGGTCCTTTAACTTRCRAYACGTGATATATTTTTAAGTAGAACATTATTATAAAGTTCAATAATGCTGCAAAAAATATKATTAAGGTTAGATATSATGAGGTCKGACCAATTCGTTGTCCCTTTTGAAATTTGTATTTTAATATTTGGATCACTTTGCAAAACTAGGACACTCTAAATTTATATTAGCTTAACTTGARCAATAAATAAATTTTGTTTATTAATGAACATTGTTTTAATCGATGAGAAGCTTTTATACTCCTTTAATAAGATTTTAGATTCGAATATTATGAATATATTAAATACCCTTTTATATTTCTCAAAAAGAGACAAAATATGAAGATGGAATATATACATTCATAGATCCAGATTACAAATCTTTAAAGACGAGAGTTTAATGCCCCATCAAACACTAGTCTTTCTTTTGTTTTAGGAGTTCGTTTATCGATGATTAGAGATATTTTAGTATATTTTTATGTTATATTTTTAGTACATGCTTTCTAACATCAATAAAAATCCCTCCAACATTTCTTATATTATATTTTAAAAAATTCGAAACTCCTACTTAATGCTCTAAGGATTGAGTTTATGTTGAGAGCATTTGCTTTTCATTAAAAATAAATAATTTAATTTTCATTTAACTTTATTTTAAAGCACACATAATATTAGAGATAAGAAATTTTATTAAAAACATCCAAAAGTATTGCTATTATTTCAATTATTAAAATAGAGTATTACTAATTAATTGGGAAATACTAGGTAGATTAAATTTAAAAATTTGAAATCATGGTCTACTTTTGAAGAAGTCGCAATTGCTGACCAAGCATGTGGCACGTCTCCAGTATAAAGAGTTACAATCAGAGCACGTTACTATATTAAAATATTCGTGAAATGCATTTATTATTATTTTTTTTTACGTTTTTGGATTTTGTGAATTACCTTTTAATTCAGCACAAATTTTTTCCAATCTATTCTTTAAAGAAAGACAAAGAAAAGATCACTAAACTAATCTTGGATTATGTTTATTTATTAATAAATAGGACTAATTGTGGATGACTGTTAGATATATGAATGATACGAAAAGCTCGTTTTTTTTATTTTCYAGATTTTAATTATTTAATATTAAGTTGATTATATATTCTGAACAAAAACTCATGTATGAATTAATTATATTTTTTTTTCCTATTACCTCAATAATGCTTTTGACACGTGTGGTAATGCTTTTATTGGTCTATACTGTGTAATTTGAGATTATTTGAGTAAATGTTTTTTATATGAAATATGGGTATTCTAAATCTTTGACTTCAATTATTTTAATTGGAGTTGGAGGACCAACCAAGGAGCAAAAACTCTCACATTTTTAAGGTCTCGAATGAAATATTTTAAAACTTCAAGGGCCATTTTGAAATTAATATGAAATCCTAAGAAGTGAAAAAGGAAAAGGAAAAAGAAACAAATATTAGTCAAGGCAAAGAACCGCATTTATTTCTATTGTATGATTATTGGATAATATTTTATGCACAAAGTGACAAATTAGGCACATGAATAAGAATTGATCTGGCTATTTTTATTCTTTATGTTTTTTTWAAGTAAAAAAATTAATCCGAACAAATTTGAATTGAATCTTAATTAATTTTATTAAATAAAAATATCGAATAATCTAATAAAAATAAATAATTAAAAAAAAACATGTAAGCAACTTCTTGAATCAATATAATGTTTTTCTTGTAAAACAAAGTCAAAACTTGAAAAACTAGGCAAAAGTCCCCCTTTCCTTTTGTTTTTTCCTTTTCTCCGGTAGCATCATTGACAAATGGACGGTCAAAGGATTAGATTCCCATTTTCTTAATTATGAATTAAATACTCAATAATTGAGGAAGGGAGTAAATTACTTGTACAAACTTCGAAATTATAAAATTTAACTTGCTTCGGATGAATTAATAAAGAAAATATAGAAAACTTTTCACTATGAAATGGTCCTTTTTGTTTTTTTTTTTTTTTTGGATGGCATGAAATAATTTTGAAATAATCTTTTAATTTACAACACGTGACACATTATTATAAGTTCAATAATGCTGTAAAATATTGTATGGGGTATATGTGATGAGGTCTGACCAATTTGTTGGCCCTTTTGAAGTTTTTATTTTAACGTGGGGATCACTTTCCAATGCTAGGGCATTGGGGATTTAGATTGGATTAACTTGGATATTTTAATTATTTTTTTGAAAAAAGATAATAAATATTAATAAATAAAATAAAATAATTTTTATAAACCATCTGGTGAACAAGGTTTCAAGTTCTAACAAATAATATTGGAAAAACTTTCTTTATGAAACCCTTTTAACCTGAGCACAGGTTAATTGGAACTAAAATTTTGAATTAAAAAAGGAAGAATTTTCAAATTCTATTTATTTTTATGTGATTTTTAAAGTGAAAATAAAAACAAATCAATATGTAATCGAAATGCAACATAATTGTTTTTTATAAAAATAAATCCACATTACTCGTATTAGATTTTGATGTTATTTATATAAAAGACTTTTTTCTACCTCATCAATCAATTGATATTTTACTATTATAAATCGTAAATATGATTTTGTTCGACTCATTGGATAGAGAGAAAATAAGAATATTTGTTATTGTCAATGTGATAATATCCTTCTRGATGATAAAGCGATATCAAATATCAAATTTGACTTTAAAATCAGCGATTTGAATAGTCTCGAAGATCTACACTATATAACCAATATGATAGTCCGTAATGCGAGACTTTGCCGATGGTGGGTGGCCCTTTGGCAGCCAACAAGTGTTGCGTGTAATTTGTTGGTTGCTAATAATTTAAGATTTTTTCTGTTAAAGAGAGGATAAGAATATTTGAGCCTATCAACTTGATAATTTAGCATCCTATTTTTTCTGTTATTTTTCTTGGGTGCAAGAACTTTTCAAAGGTCCGAACTATTTTTGGGTTCATCAAGCCCTGCCCTAATTTACATAAGCCCAGACGGTAAAAATACGAAAGCCCAACTCGAAGCTTTCAAAGAATTGCCGATCTAAAGAAGCCCAACTTCTATAACTATATAAACATATTCAGTTTCCCTATTTCCGAATTTTTTGAACTTTACATAGTCTGTCCTCCCATTCAATTGGCTTCTTCCTATGTATATTGAGTTTCTGAACTGTAAATTTTACAAGGAATTTTGGAGGAAGGTGCGACATTTATCGGGTTTTGGGAGGGAAATAATTGAAGAAGCTTAACGAATTACAATTGAAAAACTTAAGTAAATTTACTAATGGAAGGCGCAGCTGAGAAAAAGGAGACTAGTAATACGCCAGTGCTGCCATGGATGAGAAACCCGATTGACGTTAGTCTTTTGGATAGCTGCCCTCTTACTCTTCTTCCTTGTCTTGATCCTAGGTACCTTTTTGCCTTTTTGTTTTTTAATTTTTTGTTTTTGTTTTTGTTTTACACAAGCACATGGACGCGTTCGCTTAATTTCTTTACATTTTATGCGTGAAAAGATTCTTCCTTTGTTAGATTTCTATTATTGTTTGATTCTGTACTTTCTCATTTGTTGTTTCTCTAATTTTCCCTTTTTTCCCCCCTCCTGGCTGAGAGATAAATGGTCTTGGTCTTTAAGGTGGAAATTTGTGAAAGTGGAATGAGTAGATTATTTGAAATTGTGAAGTACATTTTGTATGCTACATTCGGAAGGTGATTTTGTTCAAAAGGAATATGAGTATCAAAAGACTGGATTTATTACAATCGCTTGCTTTTTTTTTTTCCGGAATTTTGGTCTATGATTTTGTCACATACAAGAATTTCAGTTGAAATTTGGAACTGGATTTTATAATCTGTGGAAATTCACTGACAGGAAATCCTTCCTATGAAGGAGATATAAAATTCGAATGCTTGTTATACTATACTTTAAGCTTTGATGGACTTGCTCTTTCTTTTATACTGAGAGGATATTTATGTGGTACCAGTTAGAATAAGGAACGTAAATAAGTTTTAATGACATCTGGGATAAAGGAGCTTTTGTAAGATTTGACTAGATGTGGATATGCTCACTTCTTAGGTGATAGGTCTACGTTTATGGCGTTTATGTGTTTTTGTGTTTCTTCTCATCCCACTGAAATATATTGTGTTCAGGCATTTATACGTTTGGCTCTACAGATAAAGAGTAGGTCGGATGTTAAACCAATACTACTGTCAACAACTAGTTCCTTGCTTTGAGTAGTTGTTCTTAAATAATTCTATGTTTCTTTTAACCTATCATAACTAGTAAACTACTGTAATACAGACCCTCCATATGCTTTGTAGATAAAATCAGAATGAAGGCAATAACAGTTTATAAATAAAAAATTTAGTTGAGAAATAAGATATAATTCGTAAGGATCAAGTTTTCAGAATATTACTTACAATCAGGTACTACAAACATGGTTCTCTATCGCATTCTGTCTAACCCATTCTTACAATGCTCAAAGATACTCTAATTTCCTTTTGCTTAGTAGTGTGTGCCTCCATATTGTGACTGCAGTTTCCTTCATGGCATATACAGAACACCAATAAAAAAAAGCTATTATAGAAGAAATTTTGGCGAAACTACAATGTGTAGGGACAACTATAAAATTGCTAGCCACCTTGTTTTGTGTTAAAACATCAAATCTTGAAACTCCAAATCCTTGCACATTAACAATCTTCAAAAAGCGGTGAATTCTTTTAGCTTGTCTCCTCTATATGAAAATTTATAGCTTTAGCTAATGCTTTATGCCAATTCTTTTCTTTCCCTCCTTAAAGGCCAATTGTTCGAATTCCAGTCTCCTTGATGAAAACTAGAAGGTCTAGAGGGTTTACTCTCCAGCTTTGTGTTATGTTTTATCATTAATATATTTAAGCTTTATTTAGGGCACTGTATCTTTTGGATTCATGCAATAAGTAACTTTGAAGTTTAGAGGCTTTACTCCTCTCCAGCTCTGTGTGATATTTTGTCATTAATATATTTAAGCTTCATTTAAAATCTTTGGATTAACACAATACCTGACATATGGCTTCCAGTTTAATTTTGATGAAAGCAAGGTATTCAAGAGGGTTACTCCTCTTCTCTTCATGCTGTATTTACTATTATGTGTGCCATATTTGGGGCCTCGTATCCTTTGGATGAATGCAAGATCTGTTCAGATTACTTTAAAAGGACTGGCTTGAAAATTATGCTCAATAAGGTTCTCCGTAGTAATTCGATATTTTATGTGTGTTCACTGTGGGACCTACTATCGACAATTGTTCTGAAGTAGGCATTTCTATTTGCTAGGTTAGAAGAGGCTTTGCAGAATATGGGTATTACTTCACTCTTTCCTGTGCAAGTTGCTGTGTGGCAAGAGACAGTAGGACCTGGTTCTTTCGAGCGGGACCTTTGTATAAATTCACCCACAGGAAGTGGGAAAACTCTAGCTTATGCTTTGCCAATTACACAAATGTTGTCAACTCGTGCAATAAAATGTCTCCGAGCTTTGGTGGTGTTGCCCACTCGTGACTTGGCCTTGCAGGTTGTTCGCTCAGCTTTGAGTCTCATGCATGAGCAACTTTCTTATGATAAACTTCGTTTGACAATGCTTTTGCTGACTCTTTACTCTAAAAGTGTTTTCTAATTCCACTGGTATTCTTGTTGACTAGTTGGTGCTCTGTTGATGGCTGTTTACTGCTAATAGCTGTAGCGATCTATTGGATATACTTCCATTGTTACTTCTATGCATTCAATAATCTATGTCTATGGAGAAAATTACTTGATCACAGATTTAGGGTTTGTTTCTTGAATTTGATACCTTTTGAAACTTATGAGCTCAGATTAATAGTATCCTCGCATTCAATCTTTTCTAAAATTCCTTATTTCTAATACTCTTTAGAGTAGGGAGTAAGTTCTCTTGATTTCTTCCAGTCCAGTTTTTGTAGCAAAATCTTTTCCATATGTACTCAAACTATTAAAGTTGTATCTGTTTCAAGCAATATAGTAAAAGGGGAAAAAAGTGCGTGAGTCCGAATAATGCTAAATATGATTCTCATATGATGCTTTGAAGTTGGAAAAGAATGTTGTTCATCTGCCTAGAGCAAACATCTGTGGTTAATGTGAATTTAGTGGATTACGCTCTCGTAGAAATTGACTCGGTATTTTGGTTTGATTTTCCTAGGCACACGGTGAGCACATAGTCAAACAGCATTTTCTAATAGGTAGTCTATGAACTGGCTACTTGGAAAATGCCTAGTGTGCTACATTAGTCTTTAGTGTATCAAGAGAGAGCAGGAGGAAAACCAATGTGTACAATGGTTATATTGGTTTTGGTTTTCCTTCTTCCTTCAATTTCTAGATTACCCTTTCCTGTTTCTTTTTTTTTTTTTTTTTTTTTTTTTTTTTTTTTTTTTTTTTTTTTGTTTTTTTTTTTTTTTTTTTTGGGGGGGGGGGGGGGATTACTTAAACTTTTACTGATCATAGTATGCATGAGCAGCCATTCGAAACTTGCTTGGTTGATCTTCTTCGCTGTATATATATTTGCTAAATGGGGTGGCAAGTTTTGCAATTGTCATTTCAATTCGGAGTTGTATGAGTACAGAGATTCCCTTAATTAAGCTATGGAAGTTTTCTACTAGCAGTGAAATTAACAGCTTCTTGAAGTGAAGTCGTTTATGATTGAATTCAAGTTCTTCAAGTTTGATCAGTTGGGTGAAACCGAGCAGATCTCCGATTTACACTTGGTATTGTATCTGACACTAGAGGTGCCAGTTTTTATTCTATGTAACAATAATGTCAAGTCTTGTTTACCAAATGCCCTTTGTGTTATCACAAAGATGTTCATCACGTTGTTTTGATTAGGCAAGTTAAAACTGTTTTCAGAAAGTAAATCGGTTTTGATTCTGGCATTGGTGCAAGGGATTCCAAAAATAATTTCTTTTATTGCTACTCTTCCATGAAAAGACATGGATTTACTCTCTTTGCTGTGTTTAGTGGAATTTGCACTTCCTAAAATCTAAAGGAATTAATGCTTTGTTCTTATCATCACTTCCCAATATCAAATTAGCAATATGAAGGAAACTAACAAGTGATGTTAACTCTTGGAAGTGAGTGATTTTATTTCAAAATAAACAGACTGAATCTTGTTTATTGCAATGTTACATTGTTCTCACTAACCTACTTGAGCCAGGGAGTTCTTGGAGAAAAACTTAAATACCATTGATCCTTGGAATTGAGAAAAAAATTATTTCAGGTACATAGGCCTTGGCATTTTGTTTGCATATTATATTATACTTCATAAAACTACTTGAGCAAGGGTTGGTCATATTTGCTTCTCTATTTTCTTAAACTCATGCTGTAAGAAAAGGAAAGTGAAGATATGGAAAAGAGAAAGTGATGACTTTTAAATTGATTCTTCTTCTAAAGAATTTAGTCCCGATAACTTTCGTGATGATTATTCAAGACAGAATGTCCTATTACGAGTGATTCATAGTTATTTCCCCTTTTTAGGTCAAGGAGGTCTTTGCTGCTCTTGCAGCTGCAGTTGGCTTGTCTGTGGGTTTAGCTGTTGGTCAATCTTCAATTGCTGACGAAGTTGCTGAGCTCATTAAGAAGCCTAAGATTGAGACAGGCATCAGCTACGATCCTGAAGATTTTTCTGAAATGTTACAAAGTTCTGTGGACATACTGGTGGCAACCCCTGGAAGACTGATGGATCATATCAACAACACTAGGGGTTTTACACTTGAGCATCTTTGTTATCTTGTAAGTGCAGTAACCTGTGTTGGTTAGACTAGTGCTGCAGAGCAACGTTGATGTTTTTGTATATTTACTCAATAATGTGTTTCCCCTTGAGCAAGTCCTTTATCCTGATTATGAAATGTCATCTGCAATAATTGACATCTTTAGTATTTATATGTTTTTTTTCGAGTACAATGTCTATAGTCCTGCATTTCTTGTTCTTTATTCTCCTTTTGCTTCTAAAAGTGTTGAATCATGATTCATGTAGTACATTCGTTCAATGCTCTACATGTTAAATAGATCATACTGAAACTAATTTCACCAGATTCCTATATTTGACAAGTATGCTAATAGCTGTCCTTTTTCTGTCATTCTGGGATTATGACTTGTGATTTTTACTTCTGGAATATCGGATAGAATCTTTGTTAATTCTCTTTTAATGCAACTTAACTAATGAGTTTCCCTTTTAGGTAGTTGATGAGACAGATCGATTACTTAGGGAGGCTTACCAATCCTGGCTGCCTACTGTTCTCCAATTGACAAAATGTTCTAATGAAAATCTCTCTGGCTTTACTAGCAATTGTCCTTCAGTAATGGGTTCGTTGAAGACTATTAGGAGACTGTGAGTTCTATGTTCTTTAGTTTCCCCTTCATTCAAGAATTCAGTTACACAGACATTAGTATTTTGATGGCTTGATTCTTGGCGGTTGTTTTTGTTGAATTAAATCAATTCTAGCAACAAGAGGAATCTGATTGTGTTTCCCGTCATTAATATGTGTTATTAACTGTAATTTGTTTTGCTTTTCCTTCTCATTTTGGTATAAGAGAAGTAAAATTTTAAGTTCTTTATGATGATTGTGGAACTTCCGCATAGGATCTTGTTCCAGATTGTTTCCCACCTTCTTTTGCCCCAATGTCAACTGAACATTCTAGTCCTCTTATTGATAGATTGATGGATCATATGAAGCAAATTTGTGATGTATTTGGTATGAGTTAGATAGATTTTCTCATTCTTGTCTAATTAATTTCAACAATTTTTCCTTCAAGTTTCCTTATTGTCCTTCTCCACTTTGTTCTGTTTTTAGTGAACTGTTTGTACAATATGATGCAGTGGCATAGAAAGAGGATTTAAGGACAAACCTTATCCAAGGCTAGTAAAGATGGTTTTATCTGCCACCCTAACTCAAGACCCTGGCAAACTTGCTCAGCTCGATCTGCATCACCCTTTGCTCTTAACAACTGGACAGAAACGGTATCAACTTCCTGAGCAGCTAAAATCCTTTAAAGTGGTATGACTGCAAAAGTCTCAGACTACTTTTAAACCAATTGTCTTGTTATTAATTCCATTTTCGTGAAATGAGGGACACCCATACTTAACCGAATTCTCCTTCATTTATTTTCAAGCTTATAATACGAAAAAGCTTGTCTCTTTGCACCTCACTTTCCACATCTCAACTGAATGGCCTAAGGGAAATAAAATATTTTGAATTTGACATCTGCTGTGTTTCTTATAATATCTTTATTTCAAATTGTCCATTATGACTAGAAATAGTAGGCGCAATGGCTGGTACACGAGCTGCTAAAATTAATATAAGATGACTGATGACTGCTATGTTGAAATCTCACTCATCTAGGTGAATCTTTTAGATAACCTGAATACTTGGCTAAAGATTCGATTATACTGAATCATGTTATGCCTTACAAGGGTGAGAGTTAATGTATACAAAAGTTAGTATTATGTTATGCACTTTCTCCAAATCTCTGCCTCATTCTGTATCTGTAGTTCTTCTTTTTTTTTTTTTTTTTTTTTTCCTTTTCCTCTCTCCCCAAATGCAAGCTTGATCTTTTGGGAGATTACATATATGAAACAATTGAATCCAAAAATGCTTCTCTTGTTGCTTGTTCAGATATGTGAATCAAAGCTTAAACCTCTGTACCTTGCGGCCCTTCTGCAAAGCTTGCTGGGGGAGAAGTGCATTGTTTTCACGTCATCAGTGGAATCAACTCATAGGCTATGCACATTGCTTAACTTCTTTGAGGATTTGAAAATCGAGATCAAGGAGTATTCGCGCCTTCAACGCCAATCTGTAAGAAGGTACTCAAAATACACTAATTATTGTTATTTAATTGTTCTAACATTAATATGCTATATAACTTTGGTTTGTTAATTTGCGATCTCTTTATATATCTGATAAAGGAGGGCTAATTGTAAATGTAATTGAATTGCCTTCCTCTTTCATATAATTGTTTTCTATCTGTTAACATGTATTACTTAGCACCCTGAGACTGCAGAACTGATTGAACTGTATACTTAGTATGCAATGGGAACTTTCTAACTTGTCTTCCTGTGTGATGCTGGCTCTTATTCATGTGATCAGCATTTTATACTGTAAACTCTATCCTCTTTGAACTTTCTAACTTGTCTTCCCGTGCGATGCTGGTTTATTGACTTACAGTATTATAGAGCAATGGGAACATATTTACAATTTTTAATGAGTGGTTTATGTTCTGCTTAATAAAAGTATTTATTTTTGTCGTCCTCATTAGCCTGAAATTTCTTTTGCAGCAAGACATTAATGGCCTTTCGGGCAGGGGAAGTGGATGTACTAGTTTCTTCTGATGCAATGACTCGTGGCATGGATGTTGAAGGCGTGAGAAATGTCATCAATTATGATATGCCTGCCTATATTAAGACATATATTCATCGAGCAGGTCGAACTGCAAGAGCTGGCCAGCCTGGGCGTTGCATAACATTGCTAAAAAGGGACGAGGTGAGTACATGTTTTTTCTTAAAACTTTCTGAGAATTTCTTCTGGCACGTTTCTATTTTTATGATTTTATTTCTATTATCAACTCTCTCTATCTATGCGTGCAAAATGAGTTCAATAGTTCCATCTTTTGCTTGTGAAAATAATGCAGTTGTGTGTCAGTATTGTAAACGGTTGCTGACCCATGCGTATAACAGTAAAGTAATACTTACTGTGATCAAAATTAATTTTACTTTTGGTGATCATACTTGTGCGTTTCTTAGGTAGGATCTGCTTGACTTTCTTCTGTACCACACCTCTGAATTATATGCTCCATTTCCCCATCCCCAACATATGGGGAAAAAAAGCAGTAGTAAATATCTTCTCTTCTTTTCTATTTTCTCGGCTCTTTCTTGTTTAAAATCTATAAAAGTTGTTTCATGTCTGATATCTGTGCATTTAAAGCAATGTAAATGTTGCTATGCAGCAAATCCTAAAGAAAAATATGACTATGCGGACACATTTGGTAGATAAGTAAGATAATGGATTTGTTATATTGTTAACTAATCTCTTCTTATACTAACCCTGCATAATATTCTCAATTCACCTTCCCCGTATTTTTTTCAGGTTAAACGATTCAAGAAGCTCTTACAGAAAGCTGGTAATAATTCTTGTTCCATTTACCCCATTCCTTCAGAATCAGTAGAATCACTTCGCTCTGCATACACTTCAGGTATTCCTTTATACTTGCAGCATAAATCATGAATAATTTGGTCATTCCAGATAATACTTTTGGTACCTCCATCCTTGGAAGCACATTATATTCTTGGTGGGTCAATAATCTACTAGAAGGAAAAGGGAGTGAATTTAACTGCTGTGTTGATGAGCATTCACAAGAAACCTTTGGGTTTAGTTAATTGTAAAACTTCCCAAATTGGAAGTCATCTATAGAAATGTCAAAGATTTAACATAGAAGTTAAAATCTTGTAATTTGTATCTGCAAGATATCCTGTTACAACTGTGTGGTTCTTGTTGTGTCAGCTCTGGAGAAATTGAAAGAGAGCGTAGAATCAGAAACCCATAGAAAGCGCAAGCATAATTTGAAGTAAAAAGGAAAGGATTCATTTTTCTGGTAAGTATATTTCTTTCTTTGATTTCACTTTCACTTTAATCTTTTTATCATTTGTGTTCTTATTACGCACTGCATAAGATTGCAGCAAAACCAGTGTTAGTAAGTTGTGATGTGAAAGGATGAAGAGATTTATTGATTGAGAATGTTTAGTATTAAGGATTCTATAACAAAAATCTATTCCAACCCTCAATACTAAATCGAATGTCTTAGTTCAATCRGGCACAAGTGATGAGGATGAGTGAAAAATATGTAAGCCTTGAAGTGAAAAYAGGAAATGTGTAGGTTCTCCATCTTAGGTAACTTCAACTTGAATGGGAGGGTACTTCGCTGTATTACCCCTTTTGGTTTATAAACTGTACAAACTAGGAAGTGCTGCTGCACGTGGGCTTTCTGCTCCCTTACAGGTGACCACAACTATTAGATTCGTGAGTTCAGCCACTGGTTGCCCTCTAGGGGCATTAGAAACATTCTGGGTTCAAATATAGAATGGAAATATGATTGTCTTTTGTTGGGTTGGTTCAAAACATTGGGGGGCCAAAATTGCAATTTGCCTTAGTAATATATGAGAACATGCTAATGTCCTGTGTTTTTCTTTAATAGTTCTATTTTTGAAAAGGATAACATAATTTTTGTAGTTCTATACAAATCTCCAGAAAAGTGATTGCAGAAAATAGTGGTCAAAAGACACTGTTAAAAGATACAAAATTGTCCCCTGAAAAAGGATATCCTGGTTTCAGCAGTGACTGAGAAATCAATTTGAAAAAGTTTGAAAAAACAATAGCAATATTTATTCTTTTAATTGACCTAGAGAAAGATTCCTTGTGGAAAGTACGTATTAGGACCTTCTGTAGTTTGGATACTTGAGGAATTCACCAGAACAATTGGCTAAATGAAGAAAGCTTTCTTCATTGTGAACAATTGGCTGCAATGAAGAAAGCTTTCTTCATTGTAGTGTCTTATGCATATTGATCAAGAATAATGCCTTTTCTCATGTTCAGGTCAGGAATGGAGGGATATGGTGGTAGTTGCTGCACAAGGTTGCTTGGATTTGGTGTTGAATGTCGAGGGCTTTATTTTGCTTGTAATCGCTTSTAACTTTCTGAAAAGACTGGGAAGGTGTTCCTTTGATGGTTCTACATATGAAGCGGCTGCCCTTTTGTATATTGTCCTCCAGGCGGGTTGAGATTTTATTTCTCTTATCCAGGAATCAATTTGCTGATATGAGTACTGAATTCTATCCAGATCAAAGGAAATGAAAGGGGCGTTGTTCATATGGAACAGGATGCTGTTCTCTTCATTTAGACAAGCTAAAACAATCCATTTGTAATACCATGAGTGAAACTTCTGATGCATTAGGTTGGGAAGCATGGTCAACGGTGTCAGTTGCCTCTCTCAACTTGGGGCTGTTGATGCCGTACTTTGTGAGCTAGAGCTTCCACACTCCATGGCCTACTGCTTTCCTAGAAGCTAAAAGGAACTGGTTGAGTTAAAGCTAACGATTCTACAAAAACTGGCATGATGGAAATAAAAAAAAACCCTTGTTTATTTGTATAGTCAAGTTCAGCCAGATTCTTTGGAAAGGATGAACAGATCTGGTTAAAGTATCTAACTTTATATGATAACATTTTCGTGGAGCATAAAGAATTACATATTCCTARTCATTTTCTTGAAGTAATGGAAGGATGATATCTCTCATTATTATCTTTGATTTTACTAATGCTGGATGTTGATATCTCTTATAAGATTTCTACTCGCTGCTTTTTAAGTACATTTGACAGCAAAAGTAACYAGGCCTTCAGTCAGATTCATATCATATCCCAGGACAAGACCGGGTGCTCAATGCTTCCCTGAGGTAGTAGTATAGATATGCTTTTTTGTACTAAAGAAATGGTAGAAGTAGTAATTTGCAGTTAGTTTATCCCCGTCCGTTTAATAATGTAATTTAATATTTAAAATTAAAAAAATTGAAAGTTTATTAGGATGGTTCGATAATATAATTGAACCAAAAACTCATTAAAATTAATAATATCTTTCATATTTTAAATTCATAAACATATAATTTAA
This sequence comes from Rhazya stricta, assembly GCA_001752375.1. Taxonomy (NCBI): domain Eukaryota; kingdom Viridiplantae; phylum Streptophyta; class Magnoliopsida; order Gentianales; family Apocynaceae; genus Rhazya; species Rhazya stricta. The sequence goes on from MEJB01000018.1 coordinate 1,472,601, forward strand.
TTAATTTTTACTTATCAGACACAGTTAATTCCGTTCTCCCTTCTATTTTATTTCTCAATCCCTCTCATTCGTCTCATTAAGTTCTCTCCCTCAATTAACGCTCTGATATTAGCCATGTATATAATCTTTTTGCAGTTCATTTTGATCTTTCTAACTCCAGCAGTCTACGGAAAGATGGTGTCAGGGAGTCTGTTTGTAGAATTTAGATGACCCTTATGCAGAGAAGTGTGCACGCATAATGCTGGTGGAGTAATTTTGGAAGGCAAAACCATAGGGAAGACAGTTTCTTTCTTGTTTATCATTGTTCTTGGTTTGGCGTTCTTACCTCCACAAGTATTCATTTGTTGAAGGAAACATCCATTCGAACCTTGTAATCTTGTCCTTAAGGTAGGTCATGATGAACTTCTTGATTATAGGTGCAAGAAGCACTTGTTAATTCCAATCCTACAAGTCCTGAAGTCAAGGTACAGCCTGCTAACAGTGCTTCCGAAAACTTATTATTAAATGATCAAAAGGAGGAAGAAAGTCACTTTGCAGCTTCGGATATGCAATCTGCTTGGGAACAGTAGGGAATTATCCTTTTCCATTGTGATATTAGATAATAGGAGGAATCCTTCTACGTGGAGTCTTAGCAACCTCAATAAAACAAGGTTCTGGGCTCCATTTTGAAGGACAAAAAGGAGTCAAGAAAATTACGATATTCATAGGACAGTTAAAAAGGAAGAAACCAAAARGAAGATATAAAATTAAGCCCTGAAAAACTAGGCTTTTCCTGGTTGCCAAAGAGAGACAAAAGTTCCGCCAGTCCTTTGAGAAAAACAATCGGCCTTTCTTGTGTTTGAAGATGAWGCAGACGAACTTGAGGCTGATGACAGTGATGCATTTCTGGGAGAAATAGCATCACTTGCTGTGCTAAATTCTTTCTCATCTTCCTTGATTGTGTCTAGCATCTGTGATGCTCTCTGCCTGATGACGCTCACGAACTGTGGCGGCGCAGCCTCTGTTACAAACCTTGCAATGCGAGCACTGGCCATTTTCTGTTGATATTTCGTCTGATATATGTTAAGTCAGGAGAGGGTCTTTGAAGAGAAAATGAAGCTGGAAGGTTTGGCTAACCAAGGCCACACACCAGTTGAAATTTATAGGGCTTATGCTGTGTCAAATTTGAGTAAGATGAGGAGATTATGATCAAATGCTTGGGTTTAGATTGAATTACTAGTCCTAATCAAAGGGTATTAAATCATCTTTATCTGCTAGTGCCGCCTCTTACTTTTAGTATTTAATTGTAGAGATGATTGTGGGGGACATTGATGTTACACCAAATAAGAGGTATTTTCATCAGTAGGAAACTTGAAAGATGCTAAATTGAGATAGCTTCATTTCTAGGGTCACAGTAGCTTCATGTTTTGTGTAGATGTGTAGGGTGACATATCCCTTAAAGATATGGTTTTTGTACTCAGCGAAGACTTCTACTTTTGCACTTTTCAGAGCTGAAGTGAAGGYATTTGGCTAATCCATGTGTCTGAGTCTGGTTGGATTGGGATAGAACTGACTGCTCAAGAAATCCCTTCTGGTGCTGAAGAGCTCAATAGTCCATCTCATATTKAATTCCATTTGGACCTTTTGCTATGAAGAAGTAACTATTATAACTTTTTTATCCTATATAGAATATCCCTAAACTGTGTAAGCTGTAAATGTGCCTTTACTGGGCAAGTTAACCTTTTCTGATAGAGTGATATCACAGCATTGCATTCAATCCTRAGTTTGCATGTTTGAACCTCGTATACACATGAAGGAAATAATTTGTGGAAATGCCTACTCTGGGTGAAAAATAAAGGTATTTTTGTGTCGTTGTTGAGAGACCCTATTGACCATGGCATATAATGGTTTCTTTAGGTCTTTCTCATTAGGCCTTTGTCAATATTTGTCACAAGTTGCATTTGGGGCCAAACATGATTATGAATGGATAAGGCATGAATAGAATTTGCATTTGAGGCCAAACATGATCGTGGGTCAATGGATAAGGCCTACAAGGAAATTCTCCTTTTCTTTTTTCCATTAACTTCTTAGGCTCTGCTTCCCTGATGGCTCAAAAGGATTCTCCGTCCGGAGCAAGCTTGTGTCTGTGCATACCTTTAAGAGTCCAGATATTCTTGGTCCCAACATGAAGAAAGCATCTTCACAATGGGAAGCTTTCTAATAGGTTTCATCTAATTTTCCTAGAATATCTTTCCCACTATTATAAAGTTTGTTTTCAAATAAAATTTCTTTAATATTTTCAAGTATACAACTTTATTACCTCAAATAGAAAAGGAAAGGGGGAAGGAAAACTTACTTGTAACCAATTCTGTGGCAATTTTTTACAATTTTTAGAAAATTTAAAATTTTGATAATTTATGTTACAATGAATTTTCATAATATGTAGCGGTGTATCATGATGTTGGTAAAAAGGTTAAATAGTACAAAGTAGTATTTACTAAGATAAAATACTCTATTTTATGGAAAATATGATTCTATCAATAAAATAGAAGGTTGCTTGATGGAGAAGTGAAGACTTGTTCGATGTTGCTACAATGGAGAGTAATGACTTAAAAATGCAATGCTGCAGCAATAGCCTAAGGAGCATAGGAGAATATAATATCTGAAAAAAGAAAGTCAAGAAACAAAGGAATCATCGCTAGAAAGATAAAAAATCAAGTCTGAAGTGCAAAAGCCAAAAATCAAAAAGCAAAAAATTGTATGTGACACCTTTCGAAGGAAACTTCACTAGACAGAAGAGGGGTAAGCAGAAGATAGAGGACATTTGGTTTCACGGAAAAATAAAAAGAAGAGAAAAGAGGAGAGAGAAAGGGAGCAAAAACAAGGAAGTTTGGAAGGAATAGAAGAAGACTCCAAGGAAGCCTTTACAATTGGACTTCACAACTTCTTTAGGCTTTGTTTCTCATTCTCTTACTGATTATTTTGCGATGCATTCCATATATTAATATTTCACATCTTGTATTTCATTTCATTCAAGAACATGAACTAACTTYTTAGAAATTAGAGTTTTAATKAACTTTCTTGAACTCCGAAAGGTAGTGAAAGAGGTAAAAAGCTTGAGTAGTAAATGTGGATTTGGTTTGGTTATTTTGAAATAGTGTTTAATATTTTAGGGATTACCATAGAATATTCGAACAAACAACAAACTGAAATAGTAAAATCATTTCTATCTCGATTTGTGTTTCTACTGTAACTAAACTTTGTTGTAGCATTTTGTTCGGATTTAGCATTTTGTTCTGACGACGATAGTCCTATTGACTTTATATTACTTATAGACTGTGTATACTTACATGAGCAAAGTTTTAGTACRCATGTGATTTTGTCTATCACATTTCTTAGAGTAATTGGAAAGACTAGATTATAAGTAGGATTCCAACCCGCTTTTGACATCTTCCAAGAGCATGTGAATAAGGCATCCCAAATATGAATTAGTTAGGGTTGGAAATGATTTAAACTATACTAAATTTAACTCAAACTAAATTTAACTCAAATCATATTTGAAAAGGTCCATTTTTTGGTTAAGACTAAACTCATACATGGYTCACAAATGACTTAACTCTAACTCATTTATCAATTAAAACATCATCCATATATTCATAACGGTATTATTAGTGCATGCATAATGGAACTAAAACCAAGACTTGCTTTTTATCAAGTTAATTTCATTACATTAAATACAAAAAATAACCGTATTTGATAATAAATATAAATATTTCTTTATTAATATTGAGCTAGTTCACATGATAAATGATTGAACCTATTTAAATCAAACTCGACTCTTATTCTAAATGAGTCAAAAATATAGGTTGCTCTCGTGACTCTAATGCTATAGCACTCCTTTGCCATTCTTTTATCCCTTCCGTTGAAATTTAAAAATAAAGATCTTATTTTATTAAAGAGAGATATAATAAATTAATACATTATTAAATTATAGAACAAAAATTAATTAAAAACATAAATAAAATTATAAGTCTAGTTAACAATCAATATCTCTTGTCTGTTTTGAACTAAATATCTATACATCTTTTCTCAATTGTGAAAAAAAAAATGAATATTTCGAAATACTAAATATTCAAATTGTTTTAGTGGTAAAAAATACTCGAAAAAGAGCATTTTAAAACTCAAACACTCTTTTGAATTGTGTGTAAATGCTTCATTAAAGGAAGAACAAATCACTAACTTATCTTAATAAGAAATAGACTACTTGAAACAACTTCGAAATCTATTGGTTCTTGGTATTTAATATSACCCTGCACCCTCCAATCCAACCCTTGTAATAAGAGTCATAAGAGTCATATACCCATGAATTAATGATTGCCATATAATTGAAGGATTCGGACCAAGTTGAGCTTCAAGAAATGAAGAGTTAGTGATTCATGGTTGTGAATAATCTCCAACTCCGTTCTTTCAAAAGAGCAAAGTTGAAGCCATCCAATCTGTAAAACCCAGTCCTCCTCCTGGTTTACATATAGAACATGGCCAAAAGCTTCTTGTTATCGATGATATCATCCATTCTGSAGATTGATAATGRTCAACTGATGTATGAGTTCGAAGGAGACTAAGGCAGGCCGACCGAATATTCGGTAAATAGCTGCTTCCTTCTGCCATTAATTGTATACTGTCAAGAAACATATGAAAATGTATCAAGGAAAGCAAAGGAGGGCTAGCTGGGAAATGAAAATATCTTATCTAGTCTTTGGGTCCATTGATAAGCTGTCTTCTGTCAAAGCTTTTCCTATAGTCCATCTCAGGCAGTTCGTCCAGGCTCTTTATCAGCTTTTCTTTTGCCTTTTGGAATACTTTGAGGCTGCCCAACAAATGCCAATTTAGGAAACTTTTCAGTATCTGTGGATTTCATGATAGGTACCGATTACAAGTTTGGTCAAAATCAGGATAACTCGTATTAATGGGGGAGACCAATGAATGATTGAGAGCCAATTTGGCATTACCATGRGGAAACGTATTCTCAAGAAAAGTAAGTATAGCTGCTTTCACATTACAAGATCTTTAGWTGAAGTTTACTAAACATTTTCACAATTTTTCTTTCAAATACATTGACAATTCCGCCATGAACCATAATTTAGACAACTTGAATATTCAAAGACGGAGCTAAGGATGAGGTGACAATCACCTTAGTTATAACATATAAATAAATATTTGAGTTCTGTTCTTATAAGAATCACATATAAAAAAAATATTCAAGTCATCTTAGTATTACTTTACCAATATGACAAGATGTTGCAGAAAGATGAGAATCAAAATGTAGTAGAAATGATGGGAACATATCTCATCACCATTCTAATTTGCTTCAGTGAAGCCGATTCATATATGGGTCTTAGTCAAATAGGAAATCGCCTACTCCCTTGTGTTGTTGTAGCTCCACCACCCACCACCGCAAGAATTCACATCTAGGCACCTACTGGCAATCTTTATTGTACGAAATTAATTAAAACATTAATACAAGACTGTTGCCCCTATGATCTTGTGGAACACAAATCCACAATATACATAGAAATCATTAACTTTTAGTTCGAAGTACCATAATCCAAAACCACCTGATCATATGGCTGCCTAAACTCCCAAAASCTYATGAAATTAAAAGCATATATGTCATATCCATTTTTAGCTAAATCAGTCCTCGAAAWAATCACAAACRCCTTGATAAAACTWTTRTACATGATAGGTAGCCATATGTGGTMATTGATAAWACCTGAGTCCTTATCTGTCCAAAGGGAAYTTTASGGACCTTGATAGATTCTTYGATGATTAAATYAAAATATTTCTTTTTTAAACATAWTTAATATGACAATTAARCATARAGCTAATTAGTTATATGATTCCAAMAATTCCRGTRATAAATGCTATTAAARTCTTGAATATCAAATGGTRTTCTTCCTTCTTCCGATGTGGGATATGTGAAAGTACCAGCCACATTAGTAATGTTTAGTGATCCCTGAAGCTTAGAATTTTAGGGTTTTTCATGGTTGATTAACATAGGAGAAGAAAAATCGTAATAATAATGCTAAGGCTGTGCAAGAGAGAGAGAGAGGCGGTTATTGGTTGCTGTCAAGAAAGTTCGAGGGAAAAGCATTTTTCATGTACTAAATTCTAGGCTCTTCTCAGTCATTGTCACCACGGAGTCTCACAAGTCACAGCTCAGGGCCATCATGCRCTAAGAAATTATGCAGTAAAACAATGGCCGTCGAATCAGAGAAGTTATGGAGGCAACTACATACTCCTCCTCCGGTTTTCAGAACGCGTTTCGCATGCACGTACCGTATATGCCTTGTTGRAGAGGGCAACTACGAATGATAAAAGCCTGAATTAACGGATGAGTTCTGCAAAGAGAAAATTTGTTTTGTTCTGTATRAGGGACCTTTGAGACCCCATGGAAAGCAACGCATGTTTTGTTTTCTTTTTCGGCATCTATGGAAGATTGCCCGCAATAGCTAGCTATCGTCTTCAACTTCACAACTGTTACTACCAGTAAAAGTTGTTGTGYAATATTATAAGGGTTCATCGTCCTTGGTGAATATAGTTGGCTTGAATCTGTATACTGTCATACGTCTATTCTATGTGGTATATAGCAGGCCAGGAAAAAGAGTTCTGGGGTAAAAAGAAGCTTGGGAAAGGTGGTTTGATCTTCTAACTCAATGTCTGTTCAKGATAAATGAGTCGAATAATAGCTTATAAAAACATGTTCCAGAGACTAGCTRAGAGGGTTGCCTTTGGACATCTGAAACCACGGCTTCTTTCTTCTTGCTGTTACTATCAGGGTTTTGTCTTAATTGCGTCTACTATTCTAGCACGTTTTTGGTGTCATCGTTTCATTCCATTTCTTTTCTCAGAAAGTAGCTTCACCTCATCTTCTGCATTCTTGGTCGAAATGATATCATCCTCTGCTAAATTCTGCTTAGCAAGCTGTACTTGCACAACACTGACGTATTTGTCGAGCTCAAATCCTCTTATGGACCATTACTGATATATACTATATGTGGATCCTCACTACTAGCTGCATTTTTGGAAATCATCTCTGCACACTAAACASTAATGAGTGACTTGCCCTTTTATGAAGATATTCTACATAAAGATCGAAGAAGCTGAACCCGAACTCAGTCTTTCGGGGCAATCTACCTTGGAAAAGTCTCTTTTTGGCATGCAAGGTCACTCTCATAACCAGTAACTTTTTCTCATGAAAATATACATGTGCTAATTAGGACCAGTGAAAAAAAGARGAGAAAAATGGAGAATTAATTCATTCACCAAGACCATTTTGCTTTTAATATTCAAATTTTTTCTGTCTATAAATAGCATTCTTCATGCATATACATGACGCCAAACCATTCTGATCTCCATTCTTCATTCATATGCTAGCTTCAAAGATGTGCTCTTCTTCAATCTTTGAAGCTCCTATAGCAGTACAGAAGGAATCATCTCTTACTCCTTTCTCAGCTGTCSCACCAGTTCTCTGTCCTCGATTTTCTAGGCTCCAGCTCCAAATAACCCTGGAAACAATACATGAAGAACTTGAAGATGAGTACTGTCTCGAGACATCGAAAACCCAAGGAAGAGAAGAAACAGATCACGGTTCACACCAGACCCCTAAACTTAAACCACAGATGTTGAATTCTTCTGCTTCCTCTTCTTCTTCTTCTTCTTCTTATCATCATCATGTTCATTGGCTAGCCCAACTTACTTCTGGGAAATTCCTAACCCTTTATCTACACATGGTCGCAAATTTCAGTGTACTTAAGGGTTGAACGAAACCTTGYAATGGATTAAACTCATGCTATTTGTTGAGTTTGAACATGTCCAATGCAAGCTTTTGTACTCAATCTGTCTGTCTATCTCTAAATCATGTTTTGCTACTTCTCTCAGTCTGCTGCCAACAAGTACCTGGCAACTGAATTTTGTTTCTGGTTACTGCATGATTTTTATTTGCAAGACTAGAAATTATCCACCCAACGAAGTCACTGTTTCCTTTAAAAGTGCCAAATTACTTCAATTTTTCATTTTTCTTTCAATTCACGATCAAGAAAATTATGTTCACCGGTTTCCAACTTAATCTAATTGGAGGAATTTAAGGGGTTCTCCACTCCTTTGCTATTTATGATTGAATGCGTTCTCATCACCTCATAAGAATAATACAATCTCACGTTAACATTATCAATTTTTTTCAAGTTCTTTAAGGTGATGGGGCATCATGGTAGATATCACAAAGCAAAACGTCAACTCAAAATTGGAGTCATTCTAATAAAAATATTTAAATTTTGGAACGAATTGTGATGTTGCTATAGTACTTTATTATCATTTTGTCGCTATTTATTATTACATGAATATTTAAGTATTATAAAGAAAAAATTTAACAAATGATATTAAATAAAATTACAATATTAAAGTGCTATAGAGAATCCATCACATCAAAAAAAAAAAAAAGGAAATTCCATCATGTTTTTCTTACATCCACAATCTAGCAATTAGTTCATAAGCTAATGCATGGGCAAAAAATCAAATTTTTTACTTGGAGATCTATTATAAGGTTTTAAAAAAGCAATGAAAAATATAATGAATAATAAGGTGAAAAGCATTCGTATTTTCAAGCTTAGAAGTAGTAATCAGAATAGAACGTGTATATATATTCCTCYAACACTTCTAATTCTCTATCTTATACGAAAATATATACACACACATCATATTTTAATTAATGTAGCTAAGTGATATTTCAAAACAATTTATTTTAACAAAACAAAATGGACGAACATTTAGGGCATTTTCACTTCCAAGTTCCAGCAGCCGAAGATGTTAGGGGCCACATATGGTGCAAATACTGGTGCTGCTGGTGTCTATAGAGACGTCAGTGTCCCATATGGTGAAAATGGTGCTGGCTGCTGGGGTTTTGATGTGATGTTGGTGACCAACACGGTGAAAATGGCGGTGGCTGGCGGAGTCGTGGAGATGGAGCTTTCATCTGCCTATTATCATGAAGATCATATGGGGCTAGGAAGGTACATGTATCAGGGATGGAGAGGGAGATCAAAGAAGTGGAGAAGACAAGAAATTGTGAGTTGAATAAAGCATTTTCATTAAGTATATTACCAGTGCCTTAATTAGGTGTAGAATTCTTCTCACCTTTGAGTGTAAAACATACTAAACAAGCCATCATGTGGGATTAGAGTCTCACTTAAGGATGATATACACTAATTAGAAGAACATGTTCAAAATCTTTCCAAAGCACCTGTGGATGTTTTAATTGGAGCGGCCGAATGTTATTGATGGCCATGAATCTTCTATGAAGTTTCCTCCCATAGCATATTTTATTACAATTAAATGTGCCGATTATTCTTAATTTTGTTATCATAAATATTAGTGGTTCGAATTCGTGAGTTTACACGAGTGAAGTATTCATAACCACATGATGGAATGGTCATGATAATGAGCCCACACCATGTCGCTTGTCAAAGAATACTCCATGCTTTCAATTTCAGCCCTAGCCATGTGATTTGGTCAAGCAATGTTTAGGATTATGCTGATTGTAGATGTATAAACTCCATATGTAATTATATTACTTTTAAAACAAATATATTTAGAAGATTAATTAGTTTTTGTAATTCATGGGATAAATAGGTTTAAGTATTAACTTATGAATTGATAATAAAAGAAGATTGATTATATCTCCTTAAATATACTATTAAATATTTGTATCAAATCATATATACATATTATCCATAAAGTTTCCAAGGATTGCTTCAACTTCCAACGAAAGAATGAAATATAGAAGGATAGAATCCAGAAGTTTCTTAGATTGTCTTGTTGAGGAAGAGAAGACAGACAATCTACAATGCTGACTTGATGAGAAGCTTRTGATGGCAAAGAAAAGGGAGAAGGGAAGGAGAAGTGGCGGAGTCACATGGACCCTTTACAAAATTTCGCTCAAAACTTCATAAAATTCATCAATATGATCAATATGTATATCGTATTTGAGTTCAAATATTTAGTTCGACTCTTCAAAATTGAATTTCCGGCTCCCTCACTGAAGGGAGAGACAGGTTATAGTGAAGCATCAAASATGAAGTTATGAAGAAATGGAGGCATATGATGGAAGAGTTCATATTGGTAACTTGTAGATGACTTCAAAAGCRCAGTAGAAAGCTGGAGCTGAGTTTGCTCTGATAGCTACGACATGCACGTCATGATCCTTAGAATATTTCTACAGTTGAAAATGTTAATTATCAGAGCAAACTCAGCTCCAGCTTTCGACTCTGCTTTGAAGTCATCTACAAGTCACCAACATGAACTCTTCATCATATGCCTCAATTTCTTCATAGCTTCGTGTTTCATGCTTCACTACATTTTCGTTGTAGTATTGAGTTTTTATCGATTATAAGTTTTACAATGTTTTATTTTTTAAAAAGGTATGTCTTCTAGTATATATGATATATATGATCGATGAAAACTTGACCTTATAAAAAGAATTTTTTTCGAAGGATCAACTTTAATGGTAGRAAAACTGTCATCTTTTGATCTATCAAGTTGAGAGGATCAGCTTCAGTTTCGCACTGCCATGTTCCCATGGCTTTGACAATAGACTTGGTCTAATGAGGATCTCTATTTTTTAAATAACAAAATCTCATTGCTTACCCGAACTCTCTAACCAGTAAATTATTGAATGGTTTCCCCTTTATTTTCGTTCTYAGACTAGTATTTAAATTGAAGCAACAGCAACAAACAGCATCAGAATCGGCATCAGGCAATCAAGTCATCATTCCTAGCCCACATTTCTCTCTTGCCTCTTGAGACCTGAAGAAAAAGGCATAAAAATCATCATTATCGAGCATTTTCTTGAGAAGGGTTTCTTCCTTTGCCAAAATCCTTGAAAAAGCAAAGCTTTTCTGATAATTTTGGTGGATATATGGGGAAGCAAGTAAGAAGCTCAATGCATAACTGGGCTGAATCTGCACCATCCCCATTGATATCCCCTCAGAAACCTTCGATCAATGCTCGAAAACTTGAGACCATTCTTGAAGAAGCACCTGCTAGATTTTATCCTGTTGTGAACAGAAGGGTTCTTTTTGTTGTTCCTGTGTTTCTGTCTTTTGCATCTTATCTCATGATAAACAGACGTCTCATTCTCTGATTTGAAGGCAGAAACCTACCCTCCTTCATATAAAGTATTTCTTACCCTTACCTCCCTCTCCCCCACTACGCCAAAAGCCCACAACTCTCTTTCAAATTCATCTCTCATTCTCATCTCAGAAGCCCATCTTGTCCTCCAATCCTTGTCCCAAGCAATTGAAGGGAAGAYCTTGTTATGAACCCATCTTTTCAACAATAAAGAAGTCAAGAACACCATTGTTGGTTGCCCTCTAGGAAGAAGAATTGGCAATAAAAAATTATGCTGCTTGTGTACCATGTCTTCAGTTTTCATATCAAGATTCTTCAATTAATGAGGAAGAGATAAATGCGGGAAGGCAATGATGTGGACAAGGTTTTCGCCATATCATACACAATATTCTTGAGGAATGCAAGGGAGATCTGAGAGTCTGGATGAATTTGAACATCATATATATATCTGACCAAGAGTTGGTTGAAAGGCTTATACAACGGCCCTAGTTTTCAATACTGTGATGCTGTTGGATGTATCCAACTATTATATACATTAATAGGTTCTTCTAGTTTGGATTCATTATATGGATTTAATTTTTACAAGATCTTTTTTAAGGGTTCTTCATTTGATTTTGTTTTCTTTTCTCTCTCTTTCTGTTCATTCCGATTTCTAAAAGTTTAATCTGCATCAGAAACTTATAGGTTTAGGATTTAGAGTAATAGTTGATAATTCCTTAATAACATCATATGTTAATATGAGAATTAAGTCGATCAAATTGAATAGAATCTTTCTTTCATATTGAAGAATCATAGTAGGAATGGAATATTCAAATCATATATTAATATGTTTTGTATTGACTTGTGAGAGCCTTCCACTACATATTTCATATATATTCACAAAATCTTTGTTAAATCCTCTTGCTACCTACAAACCAAATGGAATGGCAATTGGAATAAACAGAATTGAATTTTCATTTTGAACATGTACATAAGTATACATCAGATGAACAAATATTCTGTTACTCAAACAAAAGAGAACAATTCAAAGTTACAGATTTTATACAAAGCAGAATTTATAACCCTGTTGGTAAGGTTCATAGTAATGCTCTACATTGAGATATGCCAGCCATMATATCCACAGGCAAACCAAGGCATTTCATGATATTACAAGAAGAGTTTTCCGGCTTATAAAACATTAATTTTCGAAGCAAGAACAAGAAAATGACTCTCCTTGACCAAGAAAATCTCAGAAACTCAGAGATCATCCATGGAAGAATATAGAGCAGCTGCCTCTGTTCATATTAAGTGTCTTCTGAAAGCCTCCGTGGCGAACCTCCCTGTGATAATCTATTCAATCAAAAACCATACAGTACTTCATTATTTCATTAGGTATATATGTTAAATAAAAGAATTTATTTGGCATTTCGTCACAAATCCTAGAGTTATTCGAGCACAAATTTAATTATTTTCATACAAGTTCGAGTAAGATAAAGAGCCTTTAATCTTGAGATTAGTTAGAGTTTGGTATAAAAGTCTTGAAGCTAAAGCTAAATTGAATATTCACCAACAAAAATAAACAATATCTAGAATATATGATGTAATMAATAATATATAATTGATTAAATATAAATATATATTGAACATGCACATTTGAGTACCAGCTCAGCTCAATTGAAAATTCAAGCCCAATATTAAGACTCGAATTCGAGCTGAGCCCAAACATTTTGGCCTAACTATGACTCAATAATATCCAGCAGTCSTTTGGCTAAAATCTACCCGATTATATTTCAGAATGAACTTAAACTATAAAAAAGACAATAATTACCTTTTAATTAGAAATTCCTTTCCAGTTCCAAGATATGTGTGTTGCATCTCTGTAAGGCCTGARAATTAAAGAATGCCGAAGTTAACACCAAATTAAAGCTCTGCAATGTACCTGGACCTGCAAGTGATGCTCATTTTTCTTCATAATAATAGAGTGGAGAGACATCAGTTATTTGTCTCTGCACCTCTATGCAATGGGAAAATATAAAAGCTATGCTCTAGAATTGAAGCTTCAGAAGTATTTGACAGCAGAATAAACTGGTTTTCGCTTTCCATTTCATATTTTTCTGAAAATAAGTGAAGAATTTATCACTTTGACGATAAGGGAGTAATATGAATRTGCAAGTGTCTCTACGACAATCCATAGAAGATGTATAACTCTATGTAAAGTTCAACAGGAATTATAATTTGCACTCATGCTAGTAAGTAAATCAAGTAATACCTTGGATTTTTCAGATGAAGAAGCAAGAAAACTAAGGCCACAAGTATAGAACAAGAACCAATAGCAAAGTACGCCATGCCAAGGAAGTTATTTCGCCCTCCCAGCCAACCAGCTGTAGAAAGAACAAGCTTCTTTCTSCCACCAAAACTGTAAGTATTATAGTTATTTGAGAGATACACTGATATTACATCATCCATGTCTAGATCTTCTTCTATTCTTCCATACAATTTGCGAAAGCTAGGCAAGGCAGCAGTGCGCATCCAAACAATAAGATCCTCTTGATCACTTAGCTGGTGGATTTATTGAATCCAAAACCATAAAAAAGAAGAGATATAAGAATATTGAAATAGTAGAGCACAAATTAGAAAAAGAAATGACATAGTGAAAAGTAAAATAGTAATGCTAAAATTACTTGGACAGGCAACAAATTKTCTCAACTTGCATGTTGTAACTATCCAGGTAATACATGAATATTATGGCGATTCAAAGATTCCGTAAAGCTTGAAGCATTTGAGCAGAATACGACACAAATTTGTAATTCTAGAGAACCACTCAAAACATCTAAACTAGCATGAGTTATGAAAGTAGTGAAAGTCCTCAAATTCATCAAGCATTAGAAAATAATTTGTTCTTTTATGACCCAAGACAAGTTATGCACCCTTTATTTTTCTGCTTTACTGCTTCCTTGTAGCTTCCCTATTCTAACTATTTGAAGGAAMATATCTTTGTTCTTTGGTATCAGCATGAATGGCCAAGTTGCTAAAACTCAAACAGACTTCTGGTAACCATAGTTTCGTGTTAATCAATGCAAAAGACATGCATATGGAGAGAAGTGAAATTAAAAGGGTAAAAAAGAGCTTGAGCTACCTTGTTTAACTTAAGTAGTTCTTTCTTTAACCCAAAAAGAGCATGAAGGGGCAGACCAGTTATGGGGGTGTCATGGTAGTAAGGCAAAGGTTTAGAAGGAGAAATTTTCAGAAAATAGAACTTCCTCTAGCCCAGATTAATATATCCACTTTCCAAGTAGCACGACTTAATAGAAAAGAGTGGATGTGAGGCGAAGATGGGTTCCATAGTAATTATAAAGGGTAAGATGGTCAAATACTATCCTAAGTTTTTGTATCAATTCAAATGTGGACATCCAATCTAGGATGGATGGAGTAGAATAATAAGTAGGAGCACACCTTAATTACAAATACTAACACAGAACTTACAGGAACACGAGAATCAAGTCTTGCACCACCAATTAAGCTTCCATTTTGGAAATTAAAGGGAAATACATGCTTGCCAAATTTGTGCTCACGATCACTTTTCCAGGCAATATTCTTTCTATTCACTCTTAATTTTTCAGTCCCTCGGAAAAAAGAGTATGTATCATTAAACAAACTCCAGGCAATCAATCCACAAGGGACAATTGGGAGACCGTTGAGCGATTCTTCAGGTCTGCATGAACTTGTATCATTGTACTTCAGCCCATATAAAAGCTGCCTATCACTTCTACTTTTGACATACCTGGGAAGAGCACAGGGATGAATATATTTTGCATTAAAACCAGGAATAGGCAAAAGAAAGAAAAAGAAGAAACTAMTAGCAACAGAGAGCTAGCGAAAAGAACTAAATGATATCAGTAAGAACTTATAAATTAACTGAAGGGGCTCATAGTTTTCAAGATTAAGAAATCTAAAAGGACTGATACTAGCTAAACCTGGTCTTTTTTATCAGACACATAATTGACAACAGCAGCCTTCTTCATAGTCTCAATAAGAAAATACTGAGGCAATTAAAGTGAGTGAAATCTTAAACAGKTATACTTGAAAAAACAGGAGGTGAAGGTAGGGAAACCTTTTACCTTCTGTGATTTTGGTAGTAGTTATCAAGCTGATAATATATGTAAATTGGAGCTCTCATRTATTTGGGCACCTAAAGAGTTGTCATCACAAATTCAAAAAGAGAAAATGAATATCAACAGTTAGTAATCCCAGCCATCATATTTTTATGCATGCCATAAGTGAAGTAAAGTTCAGTGGAAATCTTATGCAAAAGCTAACGATCTAAGCATGACCAGACATCAGGAATTGCATATTTTACTTTCAGCAAAATAGATTTTCCCAACCAACCTATAGAAATCTAGGAACAWAGAATTTGAAGACTCAAGAAATCTTTCTATTCTACATAAAGTTTTCACTTTGATATATGCCTCAATAAGAAGACTAGAAGAATCAACATGACATGCAAATCCAGTTGCGACAAAATATTACATCACTGGAACATTGTAGTTCAAATTCACAAACCAAATTGGAGGAAAAGAATTGTTTCCAGAAAAATAACTAAAACTCTTCTAGAAATAACAATAAAGATGCACCTGAAGAACAAAACACATAAGAGTAAACTTTTCTGATTGCTTTATCAGGCAATTAGAGAACTTTTCTGATTGCTTTATCAGGCAATTAGAGGACACCCAACCTAAGCCTTCGGTTAGGTGCTTAATTGTTCCYGGTTCCATTCTCCGAACAGGCAATACCCAGGCCTGAGCACTTCATCCAAAAATTCACAGCAGCTAACTCAAAATGATTCTTTTCATTCAATTGATATTTTTTCATTTTAATGATATGTAATCTTAATACAGTGCTAAATATTTCAGGATGGCATGCATATGAACTAGTTGGATACATTATTATCTTATTCATMATGTCTCCTGATGATTTTTTCTTGCTCTTCTTATCAACTAAGGCCATTGGAATTATCTTCTCTACCCATCTCTTCCAAATTGTATACAGTCCATGAGAAGCTGATTCATTTGTTAGTTTYRTACGGGCAGCATTGTGCAATTTGGGGAGCTTATGTCATGAGGTGTATGTCTCGAAGCTCAAGCATTTCTTGGACTATAATATGAAGAGTTTTGGGCTCAAGCTGCGGGGCATGTCCTCCAAGGGTGAATGGCTGTAACAGAATTCTACTTCTGAACCAAAATACTAAGGGTTAGTCATTCGAGTATACTCATCTGTACTTCAATCTGGGTAGATCCAAAAGGAAATAGAATTGGAGCAAGAAAACAAATTCACCAATAAAAATCAGAGGATAAGTGTCTCGACCAAGCAACAATACTGCTTGGTTTCAGTTTAACACARACTTCCAGCGACATTGTTCACTTCTGACAAAATCTCTCCAGCCCAGTGCTTAAGATTCTTGTTTGACTGAGACAGGGAGAGATGTAGAAAATGTTGTGGCATATTTGAATGCTGCACTTTCACTTTTTACACTTCAACAATTTTCTACCTTTTCCAGAAACAAGCATCAGAATGCATTCTTCTCGTTGCAGTACCAAATTCCAGAAAACAACTAAAATTTCATAATTACTTTTATTTATTTAAGGACATTAAATTTTTCTGTAATAATGAACAAGTGAATTAAGGAAAGTGAAGAAGTAGAATGTGTTAAGTCGAGATACCCTMGAAGATAACTGAAACTTACAAAGGAATTACTTGAATCTTTTGACTGTTCTATCAAATAAAACCTTAAACGCAAAAGTGCAAAGAAAATAGGCAACACAGTTTCATTGCTACAAGATGGGCTTGAAAAACCCCAATAAACTTTTGCGTCATTTAATTTCCAGTAGAACCCCCACTATTTACACAAACTTCTTGATAAATACATAAATCACACCCACATCGCACTGAAAGCAACATAAAACTTCTCGAGGGTACTTATAAAACCAACATAGTTGATTGTCTCATTTAAAGTTTCACACAAGCACGCTCCTGAACTAAGAGTTTTCAAAGTCTCTGTTGAATACCAATCCATTTAAAAAGTTCAAAAATCTCATGCAGGAGTATAATAWAAATACCTTCAGGTATCGAGTACAATTCTTGGAAATTGAGCTGTCTGTAATATATGCTTCCTTGTTCCCTTTAAACCGGTCAGGGACACATTCAGTATCATATCTGTCCACAATTTCCACAACCTGCAAGAAAAAGGTTAAATTAACTCTATGCAATTTCAGAGACAGCTTCCAAAACAAACTGTACCATAAAAGCAACAAATATGAAAATATACACTCTGAGAAGCATGTAGAGAGACGAGTCCTATTGGAATACAGAGGATGCCCATTAAGAAAAACGTAGAGATAACCTGCAGATTTGGGAGAAAAAGTAATACTTAGAAGAAATCAAACAAAAGACCGAACTCAATCAAGAAAAATAAAGAAACAAAAMGAAATGTTGAAATCCAGCTTGATTAGCTTTTCTTGCTTACACATGCTGGTGTTAGGACAGGTTTACAAGCTGGTAGATTTTGTTGCTTAAACAGGTATATAGCTGCAAAGTAAGAACATTATTAATTCAAGAAACAAGATTAATTCTCAAACAGGAAAACTATGGAATTTTTGTCATCCCATGATGGATCAATATAATCACATATAGATGAACCATAGAGGAGAGAATAGTTAGGAAGGAAATGAGAGAACTTGGAGAAGAAAACAACATAATTGCAAATCCAAGTTGATTAGTAAAAGAAAACCTCTATCACTTCGAGCAGAGTATATAAGCAACGAAAGAGGTAAAATGTGACTAATATCAATCCATCTCCAATTCCCTTTCCATTTTTTGTTGTCTTGGGGAGGGGGCGTGGGGGTTGGGTATCAATGGAAGAAAAAGATATATGTTGTACTAATGTAGTCAACAAGTCATAAGAACTTTGGCATTCTTAACTGATGCCAAATATGGCACAAGTGTAATTTCTTTACCTTAAACAACTATATTAGGACTTATTTCTAAACATCCATAATTCAATTAGAAATGCAAGACATACCCAACATCTCTACTTTCTTCAAGCACTTTCTACTTTTAAAGAAACTTGAAAGAAAAATAAATCATAAAAGGATGTCTGAGTCTAATCTCATCCGATCTTTTTTTTCTTCATTCTGGATGTGCATCAACAGGAGGAAGATGAATGTATATCTATAGTATTAACTACGAGGACTAAACCATTCCGTAAATGTACCAGTGACTACATCAAGGTAGAAGACAGTCTATGAGATGGTAGAAGGCCCTATAAGTTCATAACAATCATTCGGAAAGCCACATACAGAGGCAATATAGCTCTATAAAAGAATCTTGTATTATTAGTGAGGTAATCATGATTCAGAAGAGACTTTTAGCTGATAAATAAGCAATGAAATAGGGCCAAGCTTTAGCAAAAAATTAAGATTACTCCATTTTGATGACAAGATTCAGTCGGCTACTCTTAATTTTCTATTCTTTTACTACTTTCACACCTAAATCTAGACTCAATCTTTGTCCATAACTTCAAACTAATTGCCGATATGCCCTTTCATTGAAACAAAAAWATCTGAACTARAACACCAAAAGTTGAATAATCTTATCATTATCATTGTTATTATTATTAGAGAGAGGATCTTTTAGCACAAGATAAAAATTATATCTGGATGAGGCACAGTTTTGCTATGTGCACCGATAGTAGCTGAGAATCCAAACTAGAAAAGTAACATTCAGAAACTCTTTTTCAGTTTTCTTAAGTTCCCCAACAAAATGCCGTCCTTTTTCTCCACCTAGTACAATTCTAAACCTCAATGTGACAGAAGTAGATGCATTTTTCTCCATCTAGTACAATCCAGTGACCATATTATCCAGTAAATAAGTGTTTTTTTGGATCATAAAAACTACTTTTCAATAGTTTCCAATCAACAATAGGGCAAGCATGTAATAGATATATACATWGTTATACACACAAACATCCAGAAAATCCCATCCAAAGATGAATAATACGTAGATATTAGTGCATCACCGTGCTTAGTGCAACTTCACAGATTCAAACTGGAACTTACAGTCTGAGATTTAATGAAAATATTCTAATTGTATCAGCTAAACAGTCCTAACCATACAAAATCTGAAACGAGAAAAGTATAAAASGAAACAGATAAACACCTTTAGAGCGGCCATGAAGGACCGGAATTGGTTGACTATCAACACCCACTGCTGCTGCTGAAGAGGAGGAGGAGGAGGATGAAACTCTTTCCCCATCCGGKTCCATCTTATAATTTAAATCAACAAATTTGTTTGTCAAGAAACTCCAAAATTTATTCGCAGTGATCCAACGCCACCTTCAGAAAAACCCCCAGAATATTATTTATCATCAACAATATACACATCCAAGAGCGCAGGATTCGTCAGATATGAAGAAAAGCAAATTGATTTCTTGCTTTCCTGATCAATAAACTCCAAATTTTACTAGGATGAATTAAGCCCACGAACCCAATGATTAAGTATCATCTAACTATCTGCATGCAGAAGACGAAAGAGTGTAGGAATGGAAATATATTTCTTATCTTGATTATTAAAACTCCACATATTGGCAATGAATTTAATACACCTTCGAAAACCATAAATACATAGATAAAATAAAATCAATTTTTATCAAGAATCTGCATACCCAATAACGAGAGAGTTCAGCAGATATGCAAAAATGCAAAACCAAGTCCCAGTTGTCTTCAGAAATTCATTACTCAATAAAGTTTCAATCAGTTACTAATTGGGAAAATGGAGGATTTTTACATTCTTGAAATCGAGAAGATTTTGACTTACCGAAGTTTTCACAAAGTGGAAACTCGACCACAGCACGCTCCGACGATGATATAGAAATAGAAGATTGGGAGGGAATCAATGGTGGAGTGCGAAGAAATCAAAATTCAATYGCAGGGAATTGAGGAGCATGTGAACTAGCATATAGTTTGCTTCAGAAATGGAATTTTCATTTGACATTTTTCTATTTTCTTCGATTTTCTATTTTCTATTTTTTATTTATTATTTTTGTAATAAATTTTAACTTGTGTAGAATCTCATAATATTTCTTTCTTAATTTTTAAAAAAAATTATACAGAAACTCTTATAATTTTAAAAGTATGAATCGTTATCTCAATAAATAATAGAGAGAGCAAAGTTCAACCTAATGTTACTATTGACTATATAGTTTGCCAAAATTTTGATTTATGAGTACTTTTGTTTTAAAGAAAAAAAAGAAACTCTTTGGCAAAGCAAATGAAATGAGGCGAGTCTGAAGGCCAATGGACTTGAGTTGAACTCCGGGCCGGGCTTGAAGAGGCCCGGTTTGGCTTCAATTGGCCAAAGATCGGCCCGTACTGGCCCTGCACAATTCATGTTAACAGTTGGACTGATCTGTGTGGATAACGAGTTGGTTATGAAATTAAAAAGTTTTAACAGGTCCAGCGGATCTAAGCCCGCTTAAAAAACAGGATGGGTTTAAGAGAGGCCCAAATAGGTGGACTCAAAAGGCCCGTCACTGTTGGCAGATGTGGATTCTAGCCATTGGGCTAATACATCAGCCCAATTGATTTGAATTTGATATATTTCTTTTCAAATGGCTGGTTTACTTTTTTAAAAACAAATTGAAATATAAAATTATAAAAAGCTCCCTTTTTCCGCGATAAATACCCCCTAATCATTAAATTTCACACAAATCCACTCAATTCTCTCAAGCTCTCAATACTACCCTTTTTCTTTTTGTGCAAAAAAAAAAAAAAGAAATTCTCAAACAATTTTTGAAAAAGAAATTATAAAATTCAAATTCAATCTGCATTTTTCTTATGTATTGTTACATTTTATTATTACATTTTTTTWAGATAATCAGAAAATAAATAATGTCAAATATTTTGATAACTTAGAAAATGAAGGTTTAAAAGGAAAAACTAGTACTATTAAAAATAGAAAAAAGAATGATTATTGCTGGATTTCTTTTTGTCTGAGGACGAAGTCAAAAATAAAATTACTTATAAATTTTACTAACCCAAAATTCGCTATAAAAAAGGTAACGGGATGAGTACACAACAAACTTTCGATCACATTCCGACCATCTTCAAATAGTGTCATTACATGCATTTGAAGATAATCCATTCAATCCCTTCTAAATTCTCATTTATTCTATCCGGCTACATATATTCCTTGTATACAAACCTAGTATTAGTCGAACCATATTATGATTTCATTTACACGATTGTTGCGTTCATAAGGTGCATTATAGCCTGCTTGACTATAAAGTTCGACCTTACTGGCTGATTCCCATGGAGTCCCTCGCAAGTACTGCTTCAAAGCTAAAGCTTGAATGCAAATTTTTTTGTCGTTCGAGAATCCTCCAAATCTTCTAACTGCTGCAAATTTCTTTGGAGGCAACTTTATCTGGTGATCTACTTTTGAAATGGGAAGAGGAGGATTGTCTTGATACAGTTTGGGTAGATAGTAATAGACAATATATGGAATACTGCCGTTTGAAGTACCAATATCGACTAAGACAGGTGCAGTTATAGACATGTTTTTTCTATCTCCGTTGTTGCCACTTATGTAATCGAAGAGCCTATCAAGATCAAAGAAATTCTTACTTTAGTCATTATGAAACACCTTATACGTTAAAATTTATATTATTTTAAACTATTATGAGAACGTAAGGAGTATGCTTACTGTAAAAATCCTTTTGTAGATGAATCTTTGAAACTTTTTGAACCGATAACTGGAAAGGCCATCCAGTTAGCAACCATATAAGCTCGGATTTCGAATTCTGGCCGAGTGTGAACCACATCATATGCAGGGCACTCCAGGTATGCACAATTAATTGGCTTTTGATAGCCAATGCCTTGACACTGAAGTCCCCAAAATATCGAAAACCAGATCACAAAAGGTAAACAATATTCTTTATGAAAAGGATACATAGACATATTAAAAAGAGAACTTCTTACTTCTTCTTTTTTTCCTTTTAGGGGTAAAAAAGAAGTTGAAAATGATTGTTTTAAAGGAGAAGAAAGAAGAGTAGAGAGAGCTTTAGAGGAAGATTATTGTTTGGATCACTCTYATTTTATGTGTTCGGAAAGCACTTGTATTTATAGCGATGAAATTGTATTGAAATTTAAATATTATACAAATGAATACATTTGAGTTTCATTTCATATTGTCTTGCAAACATCTATATCAAAGTCTAAGTCTTCCACTTACAAGTCACCAAAAATGTCTAAGAACTCTTGAATGAAACTCCCACTGATGGAATAATGCTTMGAAGTTCATGCATATCTTGAATAGTAAGTCCATTAATTAGTTAGTGCTTATTGTAGACATTTTCTTGACTATCCCATCTCTRCTAGAATTGAATATTTACGTCTATTTCAACACAAKAATTTTAAAAAAGTATCAACTAGAACTCATATCCCTTAATTAGAAAAGAGAATAAAAAATCTTGACAGAAACAATAATAGTAAGTGTTCACAAATCTTATGGTTGTAGTGGTTGAAATTCAAGAATCATCAGCACATGGTATTGGCCTCCATCTAGTCTGCTTTTCTCACAGTATGCCAAAAAGGAGATTGTTATGAACCGACAATTTGATTACGAACAAATGAAAGAAAGAGGATACATTGAAGAAATGCGCGTTCAGTAATGCTGGCCACTTGTGATATGCATATTTGGAAGGGGAAAAAAGAAGTAATCTATGCAAAAAAAGAGAGAAGTATTGCTTTCTCTTGTGACCATTTTCAGCATTTCGATTATCTGCATGATGTCCTACCATTTGAGTAAAGTCACGATCCATAGTTGTTGCAAAAGAAGAGAAACTCAACACGATATTGAAGCATCTTCTTGCCCCGTTTGGCTCTGCAAGTGGCTGCTATCAAGCTTGCATGTTTCTGATATGAATGGAAGGTTTGCTACAAACAGATACATTTGAACCCATCTTTGCAGGTACCTGTGTTTTCTAATTAACTTGTAAATATTTGACAATATGGTAACAGGTAATTCACTTGTTGAAGAAACACTCTTCTAGCTAATCTTCTTATATATTACAGCGATGAGATGCAATGGTGACAATCAAAGCAAAACTTGAAGAAAAGTGTGGGAATAACCTGCAGATTTGGAAAAATGATCAAACAAAAGACAGAACCCATAAAAAGAAAAAGAACAAAGAAGGGCTCAAATCCAGCTTGATTAGTTTTTCTTGCTTACCCACGTAGTTGTTACTTGCTAGGAGAGGTTTGACGTGTTTGCCCTTAAATAGCAAGCACGTGACACATGAGAGAGCACCATCAAATTTCGTCAAAGAGATCTTATAAATAAATTTTTGAAAATAATTTAATGGCAAATTAATAATACATTGAATGGCAATATTGGCTAATCTTGATGTTTTCTTTTCCCTTTTTTTTTATGGGTAATGTTACGTTCTCTTTTACTAATAAATACTACTTTTAACTTCTTTTTTTCTTTGAATTATAAGTTGTCTGTCTTGTACTGTTCTTTTCAAAATAACTTTTTATTTAAAAAATATTTTTAAAAAAGTAATAGGTATATGTTTATTTATATCAAATTTTTCATATTAACACTATTAAAAATATTAAAATAAATTATTTGTTTTTCAAAACTACATTTTTCAAAAGCACTTCTTTTTAATTGTAAAACAAAATAGGGGAACAAACCCAAAGTCGCAAACTTGCCATTAAGGACAAAGGAACTAATCATAAATGTCATGAATTTAGTGGCCTGATGGTAATAKAATCAAATTATTGRGGTAACAGACGAATTAAACCTAGCAGTCATTCTCGCTCAAGGTATTAACGTTSGCCGTGGGAAATCTACAAACGAAAGGAAGCCTCAACTCCAAAGTACTATGCTCTGTGCTCAACAGTTGAGACATTTGATTCAAATCTTCCCTCCAAATGTCAAGTTCATCACCAGCATAACAATTTCTAAACAATCCCATCAAGAGCAAGTGAAAACTTCTATAATTGATATCCTGAACTTCTGTAGAAGTCCAGAGCTACTCCACCAGATACATGGAAGGTTGGTCCTTTATGGCCTTCATCAATGCCCAACACTTTCTTGCAAACTCATCGACTCTTATGCGAATTTGGGTCGCTTCAATTTCTGCCAGAAGATGTTGGAATCCATTATTGATCCATCTACAACACTTTGCAACAGGGTTCTTGAAAACCTGTGCAGGTTTGGTGAGTATAGCAAGTCCCTTTTGGTTTTCCAAGAAATGGGCTTGAGGTCAATATATCAAGATGAGTGTACATATGCTTTTGCTTTAAGGTCATGTTATGAGCTCTCTRATGTTAAATCTTTAGAAATGGTCCATGGTCATGTGGTAAAACTTGGTTTTGATTCTTTTGATTTAGAAAATTATGCTTGGGCAGATATGCATAGGAGGTTTGGTTCCTTTTGCAGTTGGCGTGAACCAATTGACGAAAAGTTTGTTTCTTCTGTTAGTTATTGGAATTCATTGATTTTTGAGGCCTTGAAGAATGGTGATTTCAAGGGGTGTTTTAGGATTTTTCATAATATGAGAAAGAAAGGAGTTGATCCTGATTCAGTGACGTTAGTTAATTTACTAAGAGCCTGTGTCGAGTTGAATAAATTAAACTTGGGAAGAATGATTCATGCCTTGGCTTTGGTCAGTAAACTTTSTGAAGATTTAGCAGTAAATACTGCATTACTCACCATGTATTCGAAAATGAGGAGCTTGGTGAATGCAAGGTTGCTATTTGAGAGAATGTCCCACAGGGACACTGTTGTATGGAACTTGATGATTTCAGCATATTCACGGCAAGGATGTTCTGTGGAATCCTTGGAACTTCTGATGCAGATGGTGAGATCAGGGATTAAAGCTGATTTATTTACTGCACTTGCTGCTATTTCATCGATTGCTGAGTTGAAGCAAGGGAAAGAGATACATGCTCACGTGATTAGAAATGGTTCAGATTATCAAGTGTCAGTTCCAAATTGCCTCATAGATATGTACTGCAAAAGTGGTTGTTTGCTATCTGCTCAGAAAATCTTTGTTTTCCTGGAGAGCAAGACTGTGGTTTCATGGAGTTCGATGATCAAAGGATATGTAAGCCATGAACAATTTTATGATGCTCTGTCTCTCTTTAACAAGATGAGATTTGAAGGATTTAAAGTTGATTCAGTAACAGTGATCAATGTATTGCCAGCTTGTGTAAATGTGGGGGCATTGGAACAGATAAAGTACCTTCATGGATATTCGACAAAAATTGCGTTTATGTCAGTACCAGCTGTGAGCACTGCTGTTCTCGCAAGCTATGCTAAATGCGGGTGCATAGAGTTGGCAAGAAAACTGTTTGACGATGAACAAATTGATAGCAAGGATATAATCTCTTGGAATTCAATGATAAGTGCTTATGCAAAGCATGGGCATTTGTCTCAATGTTTTGAACTTCATGACCAAATGAAACAACAAAAACTGAGACCAGATCAAGTAACCTTTCTTRGTCTTTTGACAGCCTGTGTAAACTCAGGATCTGTAAAAGAAGGGCTGGAGTGTTTCAGGGAGATGACTGAAAAGTATGGTTTTCATCCAAGCAATGAGCACTACGCTTGTATGGTAGACCTTTTGGGGCGTGCAGGGCATATTAAACAGGCCTCAGAGATCATAAACTCAATGCCTTTCAAACCAGATGCTAGGGTGTGGGGACCATTATTGAGTGCCTGTAAGATTCACTCAGATACCAGGTTCGCAGAATCTGCAGCTGAAAGGCTTATAACAATGGAACCTGAAAATGCCGGAAACTATGTTTTACTTTCCAACATATATGCCGCATCTAAAAACTGGGATGGAGTTGCTAAGATGAGGATTCATCTGAGAGATAACAGACTGAAGAAAACTCCTGGTTGCAGTTGGCTAGAAACGAATGGGCAGGTACATGAGTTTCGTGCTGCTGATAAATCTCACCCACAAGCAGACACAATTTATGCAATCCTAGAAAATATTGAACTAGAATTCAAGGACCTTAGGAAGTCAAGCAAGGATGACAACTGTGTTCTTTAACCTGGACAAAATGTCAGAAAGATTTCTTACCAAAATGTATGCACGGGCCCTCCTGCAGAATAACGAGCAATATTTCTTGCATCATGCGACTCTCTTACACTATAAGAGAATCATGAAAGGGAATAGAGCAGATTATATGATCTTTTTACTCCTTCCCTTTTGGCTAAGTTAAAAAAGAAGGAAAACCCCAACCCGCATAATAGTCCGAGCAATGTYATATTTGTAGCAAAAGTTGCCAGACTGCAATACCAAAGACTAGAACATCTCTAAATAATGGTATAGCATTAGACGCCATAACTGATTATGAAAAAAGCAGAAAGGATAAGCTGCACTGCCAATCCAAAAGGATAAGAGGGACAAATTTTGGCCTGCGCAATTCCATCATCAGCCTTTTCCAGAACTAAAATGATCTYTTTAAAGGTAAAAACAATGCCCCAACTGTACTAAGGTAACCAAARTGCCAATTGAAAACCAGAGTACGGAAAAAAGTGGGGGATAAATACATACAAATAAGTCATCAATCTACAGTAAGACATTATATTTCAAGAATCAGAATTCCAGTAAGCACTTCTTTAACTGTCAAAATTGCTGCATTCATAGCTGATATAGAATACATGCTTACTAACTCTAGTAACAAAAGAGATACAGTAAAAAAGAGGCAAAAGAAAATGAAATACAAAATSTATGAACAAGGTCTTCAATTGCTTTATGCAACAAGCCTCATAAAAAAGGTCAATCATTATTTTCTTCTTTCACCTCCTGRTTCTTATTGTGGTTAGAGTTTCCAACTTGTGGCCGTCTGACAGCTGAAAGAGAAAAATAAAGTAAAATTACTTTGAGAATACACATAAATCCTAAATTATTCTCCACTATTTGATTATCCAGCACAGAGAAAAGATTAATGTAAGGAACAGATAATTTTAGCTGAATAGCATACTGAAGGAAAGTCAAAGCATAATACAACATTTCTCTCTCTCTCTCTCTCTCTCTCTCTATATATATATATTATTCTCAAAGTGTGGAAGAAGAAAAACATGAGTTACACTAAATATGTTTCTTCCTGTTTTGAATGGTCTAATATGCCCCTGGAATTTAACTAGCCATCATATAATTAGTTATGGAAATATAAATGCGAGATTCACATTTTAGTGGTTAAAATACACAAYAATGATCCCATAAACCAGAAACCATAAGTCCAGATTGCAGGAAAGGCACTTCAACTTCATCATACCAAGAGTTCAAATATATATTACGAAAAGGCTGATGTACAAAAATAAAATAAAAAATAACTAGAAACAAATATATGATTAATAATTCATATAACRATATGATTTATCAAAATTCCACATGCATGGTGCTAGTATACATAAAGAAAGAATAATAATGCCCTCCTTTTCAATTGCTATTCCTCAACTTTTATAGTAACCCAGTAGTTCTCGTGGCACAGAAATTTTAAGCTTCCTGCAGTTTTTTTATTACTCAAAATGCAATTGCACATATAGTTGTCTAGTTAACTGAAATCTGATCAGTAATTAGCTATGCTATAGTAAAGCAAATACCATMAGATGAAAGATTGCTTGATCCACCCAAAGAAGCTCTTAAGAAACTATAACTTCACACGCGTTTGCACAATGGACTCAACAAGAATTATAAACATAAAAAACTTAAAAGAACAACTGATAAGTAACAAAAGATCATACTCACATTTGAATGATGATCCAGCAAGACAAGTAAGCCTGGATTTCGTTTTAGCCTCAGTCAGTGGATTTGACTTCTCCTTATTAGCCATACGAACATCCCAAACACGTATAATCCCATCTGATGAAGCAGATGCTACTAAATATGGATCATCTTCAGTTGTCAAACTGTCACCCTTAGATAAGACAACCACGCCTTTGATACGTGTTGTGTGYGCATCTTCAATACTGTACGCAACTTTTCCGCTATTTATATCCCATGCTGTGATATTCCGATCCTCTCCCCCAGTAAACAAGATATCATCCTGCCAACAACATAATGAGCTTTATGAAGTTGAATTTTTAAGAGCATGGTGGACACAYAGCTAGAAYTTAAACCTAAACAAATCAAACATAAATGTCCATGTCATTTTGCCAGAAGTTAAAAGCTGAAACAAATAAATGTTCATTGAGGGTCCTTCATTTGCTTAAGGTAAGTTGATTTTAGTTTTCTTGACTTAGAAAAATTGTTTTGAGGTGTTCACCTCAATCTTTACATATCTGATTTTGGCTTTAAAAAGCTGGTTAGACAGAGCAACAATGACTTGCTTATCAGAGCTTTTAAGCTCACAAAAATTATTTTAAATGKTCAAGTAAACTTAACTTGAGCATCCTTTAATATCCAATGTARCTCAACTTTTCTCATCCTTTGTGAATGTTTGTTTGCATTTTCAGCTTCAGAATACTCAAGTCTTAAAACTGTAGTATTCTTTTAAAGGCCTTTGGTCTATCCAATAAATGTCATAATTCAAGTACTATGGATTGAATTTATTATATAAATACTTTTCTTTTCAAAGTAATCCAAATGAAAAGAACTAAACAAACCAWTCAGTTTAAACACAATCACTTTAATTCCTAATTTACTACTAATCCTGATTCATATGGCATTAAACTCAATATTATCCAGAGACTTCAAATCAAATAACCGCAAAAAACCAAAAAAATAAATGGGGGAGATGAAAGAAAGAAAATATTACAGCTCCAGGGGCGGCACAGAGAATCCTTTTCTTGTTGTTCAATTCAAAAACCAATCTTGCGTCCTCGGATGCATGAACAGTAATCTTGTCATCAACAGCCATAAAGAACTTCTCCCCGCTCTCACTGAACCTCACAATGGAAGCTTCTTTCCCAAGTCTACAACAGAAACTCCTTCTCCCTCTGACTAAATTTACCATAGCCAAACACTGATCGCGGCCCACAGTCAAGGCCAACTTCCCCGTAGGATGCACGGACAAATCATTCACACCCTTTTTATGCACACCACTTACTGTTTTCAAGTGAATAAAAGGATCGGCATCGTAGATAATAATGGACCCATCGTCTGCGGCGGCTATTAGGTTGCGGGGGAAGGAAAAAGAAGAGGAGGAGGAAGTYGGAGTGAAAAAGCAAAGGGAGGTGATGGTGGAGGAATAGTGTAGGGAGCCAATCTCTGAGGAGATTGAAAGGTCGTAGATTTTGATAGTGTCATCGGAACCGCCAGTTACTGCAGCGGAGCCGGACACGGCTGCGCACTTGATCGCAGAGAGGTGGGAGGGGAAGGAGAAGAGGGGATTTAGGGAAAAGGAATCGGTGTCTTTTCGTGATTTCAGCTTGAAGCCCCAAATGAAGCGCTCATAGGAGCCTGCTATTAGACTCATCTCTGGGGTTTTAGTGGCAGAGGAGAGGGAGGAGGAGAAGAGGTTTTAGCAGTAGCAGTGTTGTAATAAAACCCTTTCCYCTTTGAAAGGGGGAGGCAGTTTTCTCCTTTTATTCCTGAAATCACCATTTTCTTTCTTAAAATTACTTTCAACTCCTACCTCAATTTTATATTCCTATTTTCACTGTTTAAAAATCAACAAAATTTACTTCACTGTTTTATCATGGCTAAGATTTAAACAATTTGTTGAAACAAAAGTAAACTCATAAATTAAACAAGCTATATAATGGGAAAAAAAATGATGGTAATGGATAAAAGAAATAAGGTATTATTATTCATTAAGGAGAAAAGAAAATATAGAGTGGCAAATAAATAGACTTTGCAATAGAGAATTGATTTGAATGCCRCCATCAATTTGAATAGTWWATGAGTATTCATATCATAATTATTTTTAAATTGTGTTGATTGGGAGAAGATA
Organism: Rhazya stricta; assembly: GCA_001752375.1. Classification (NCBI taxonomy): domain Eukaryota; kingdom Viridiplantae; phylum Streptophyta; class Magnoliopsida; order Gentianales; family Apocynaceae; genus Rhazya; species Rhazya stricta. The sequence goes on from MEJB01000018.1 coordinate 1,502,711, forward strand.
AAAAGAGAAATTGAAAGAATATAAATTCGTTGATATCATTCAATACGAGATATTAAAGTAATTAAAAATAAGTTTAACGGATTGTTATGATAATAAACAAAATAGAAGGGGATTTTTGTAAAAATAATGTTGGGGCATTAAAGTGAAACTATCACTAAAAAGTCTCTATAATGAAATTCTATTTTTCTATGTAAGGCCATGTTTGGGTAAAGGAAATCATTAAGGAAAAAGGAAAAGAAAATTATTAAAAATAAAAATCTCTATGTTATTTTGTTAACTTGGGATTAAGGAAAAGGAGATTATTTCCATGAAAGCAATTTCCTTGGGTTGAGGATTTTAATATGGAAATTGAAATGTAAAATTATTTATATTCTTCTCCTAATTTTTTTTCCTTTCTTATTAGAGCTTCAATTTAATTACTAAATTTTATGTTTTTTGAATAATAAAATAATATTATATACATAAAATTATCGTATTTCGATTAATGATATTATCTTTATTTTTTATGTATTTATAAATATTTAGAAAATATAAGCCAAAAAAATCAGCATTATATAGTAGGTATTAATAGTTGCATGTGGCCTAATTGATTTGGTTCAAACCAATGGGCGAACTTCAACAACTTTATTATCTTCCTCCACCACCTCTGCCAACACCGCCGGCTCAGGCGGCAGCGCCAGCGGCGCTGACGTCTGAGGATCCTCCTCCACCTTCGTCGTCTTCTACAGGCAATGAGCCTCCTCCAGCTTCGTCGTCTGAGGATCCTCCTCCTCGCTTCGATCCCAGCAGAAGTATGTGGCTTCCTTCCTCACTGTTATTTGCTGCTTTCGATTTCCTTAATGTTTTTACTGCAAATTTGTGGGTACTATCTGTATAAAGCCCTAATTTATAACAATTTGATGCAGTAAGAAGTTAATAATTTATGAGATCGAGTTTATTCATTCTTACTCCATAAAAAATTGAAGTCTTTTTGGTATTTCATCTGCTGAATGGAAGTTCTTGGTTTGAGCATGTTAATCGGAATAATCTTTTGGGCATATAGATATTATACAAGAATTTCTTCGTTTAAAGCATAAGCAAGACTATCAGAATTCTTAAATATGAGAAAGCAAGAAGGATCACATATGAGATAATACTTGAGTGCTATTTTTCCCTCGTTTAGAAGAGAAGATTAAAATGATTAAGAAATTTCCCGTTGTTTGAATGAATCTTTTACACTATATGCTTCTTCTGTGCTGTTATTGTGCGGTAAATTTTAAGTGGTTTCCGTGATTCAGTTTATCAATCCTAATCTAGTATTTAGGGAATGGAATCAGGTAAGGCATCCTGTCGCTTACAATGTATGTCAATCTTTTGAGAGATAAAATCTAGAAGATAACAGAAAAGATGATTTATTGAAGGAACTAAAAGGGTGAGTATAACTTTATAAGCTCGTTAAAGAAATTAGGTATTGCAAACTAAGATAGCTTGCTCATTAGATTCCCTAGTGTTCGTTTGTCCATCATATGTGATATGTTTACTTGCTTCACATWGCTTTAGAAAGGAAAACAGGAAATATYTCTTTTACTAGACGAAAAAAATTACACTGCAGCTCTAAATAGATTATTGGTCTTGCTCTGTGTAATGCATACTTCTTATTTCTTTGAAGTGATCGGAATCATCAGAAGAAAGGCCTTGATAAAAGACTTGGCTGCAGTATACCATGCAGAGTGCCTCACATATTGCCAAGAACTTTTGGAACTCCAAAAAAAGTTGGAAGAGGTTAGTGTACAGCTTCAACTTTTTAAGTGTTTTTACTTTCTAAATTACAGAATTTCAGATGTTTCATTGCATTCTTTTGAAAGATTAGCCCATTTCTTGAATGGTTTATTGAATTAATATTTCAGGTGGTTTGTCATATGGGTTGTTTTCTTTACTACATCACCATCTATTTTTAAGTAAATCACTCTATCAGATTTAGATGACAGGTGTAAAAGAATTTTATGTCATCTTTGTCTTTTTCCTCTTTAATTTGTAACATTTTGTTTGTAGCTGCTATTTAACAGAAGGGAAAGAATATTATTACTACACTTGGATCTTTTATGTGCAAATTTGCAGCTTCAAGAAAATTATGTCTTTCCCTGTACTCTACTGCCAGCAACAGCTGTAGAATAATGCATGTACTCCTTTTTGGCAAAACTCATTGATGCTGCTTTGTGGTGCCTAATTTAAGAACTCAAGGATCACTTATGAGAGGGATATTTCTGTTTCACATTGACACAAATCCGAGCAAGCCTATAGAAAAACAGGGACAGTTGCCCAAGTTGATGGTTGTTTAAAAGAGATTTGATTAAAAAACCCATTCCACATTGCAGAGTCTGATGGAGGATGATAAAGAATGCTTTTACACGAAGGTTATAAATGTTAAACTGCTAATGATGGACTTCACAAAATGTCAATGAAGCAGAGTACCTTGTTAAATCACCTTAATGTCGCTGACGTCATTAGGCAAAATTGATTGATGCTTAGAACTGAGTTCATTATGTGGGACTAGAGAATAGATTAGAACTGAGTTCATTATGTGGGACTAGAGAATAGAAACTCTGTCTGTTTATCTTCAATGATAGTGAAATAACTATTATAATGTGGCTGAATGGGACAAATAGTACTAAAACATATCTTTGTTACATTAGTAATTATGCTAATTATATCAGACAGATTAAATGGCAAAAGCTTTGCTAGATGGAATTGCGGTAACAAGAATGGCCAMGAGTTTTCAAGATAACTGGGTTTAGTGTAGAATTTATTTATTTTTGAAATTGGTTTTCAGTGTTTAGAAGAATGAAGAATTTTCTTTTCTTTGCTCCTCTGGTGTCCTTTTGATCTATTGGTTGAGGGATTATATATACGAGGAAAAGGTTAAATTTTGTGACCAATGTATGTATGTTGGCAAATTCTTTACATAGATGGGCTTCTAAGGCAGTATTGTCATTTATCACAAGAAATTACCCTGTCTACTAGGGAACTTGGGTAATTACTACAGCTAATCTTCGATACCTCATGTTAGCTACGGATCTGTATGCACCTCCCTGAGCTCCTTTAAGTAATGGATGTTTGTCGCTGTCCAAATAACTTGTTTGACTTTATGACTTGTAAAGATTATTTCACTAGTTTATCATACTTTAAACAAGCTGCTTTAAGAGGGAATTAGATAATCAATTTAATGTTTTTTTGAATGCATTGACCTGAGTGAGTTCATGAGTTACACAGGACTCGSATGGATATAATTAACTCTCATGACATCAGCTCCTTTTAGCGCAGATCCAGATGTTTGCTTTCCTATTTAATTGGCTGCAGTAGACTGCATGTCTCATTCTTCATTTCTTTGGGTGGTCCAATCTTGAACTATGAGATTAAGCCATGCTGTACCTGTATGTTGGTGTGCCGTCCACCTTCTGCAATATGTAGAAAAAGTTGATCGTCCTTGCTTATAAGTCTGTTTTGCACTTTTAATGTTAGCTCTGTACCTAAATGATTTCAAAATGCAAGTGGAGCTTCCTGAGAATAGTTAGTAGGATCTCATTTCTCACTATTACACAGACTATTGGGGAGCTATAGATGACATCCATGTTCTAAGTTCCTGTCATGTACACGTGAATGGTTGATTCCAATTAAAAGAACAAATGAGGAAACATATGGTTTCCCATCATTTTGTCTAGTAATGATACTGGTCTGAACTTTGTCACTCGATCTTTACGGTGATTATCTYAACTGCGCTACACTTCTGAATTCTTGCAGCCATCTCCAGATCTGAAAATTCCAGAGATTCCACGGAAAGAACCAATGAGGCCTCCAGAACGCCTGAAGAAATCTCGCTAGGAAACAAGTTCAATGTAAGATTTGTTATATACGATTAGGATTAAAGAAACTTTTTTTCTATGAAAGTAAATAATTATATTGGTTTCATTGCATTTTGAACTCATACACATTTTCAAGTCGGAAATGAAGAGTTCTTTATCACAAACAGGCACATCAAGAAAATTGTACCAGCACATAGCTGTTCTTCAACAGGATTGTAGTTTCTGTGAGTTGCCGTGGAGACAAAAAGGATGAAGGGAGTGATATGTATTTTTTCCTCTTTTTCCCCTTGTTATAAATTTGTGGAAATGGAAATCCACCTTTCTCAAGCTGTTTGAAGTTAGTAGGATTTCCAGTCGTTGAAGATCTTCATTGGCGATTATATTCACAATGCAATAAGTAGTTCTAAATACGTAGTTACTGTGGCGACCGATATTGGCATGAGTTCTCATAGATCACGAGTTCTTCGACAACATCTTTCTTTGGTCTCTTCTTGAGCTTGTAAGATGGTTTACCAAATATGTAGATTACAAAATGACCAAAAACTTTTCTTAGTGTTCCCGTAACTGAATCATATAATACAACCCAGAAGAGTACTAAAACAACTCTACAAAAACAGATGTTAGTGTAAGTCAATATACAAACTTTAGGTCCTGATATCTGTTCTTCTGGCTCTAGGTGCTATTGCGGCAGAGTTCGACAACCGAAGGTCCCATCTTATGGATGAATTTAATGGATTCAGAGAGCTGGTTGAGTAGGTTCATCAAAGCAATAACCTCATTCCTTTGCAACTGCAGCTGAATATTAATTGAAAAGGGGAAAAAAAAGCAAAAGAGAAGTAGATTAGTATAAGTACACTTGCAAAAGCATATCAATTAAAAGATGCCTTCATTTTTGCAGCTCCTACTGTCGGTCTCCGGCAGATATTTCAAGTGCATGCCTTAAAGTTTTTGCTTAATTGAAACATTCAAAATGGGAAACAGTAATAAGACCGGGCATATCACTACTGATCCAGATATCAGCGTGCTAAGAGAAAACACAAGCTGAATCAGAAGGTTCTTATAGATCAAAGAAGCTCACTGTTTGGCTGATGTTCTCGTAACCATTAACAGAAAATAGGATCTTGAGTGCTGTTCCAAGACCCAGGATCTGGAGCTTTCCCCAAAGACGACACTTTTCACATCCCACACAATCTATCAAAGCACTGCAGTTGTGACAGAAATATTAAAATGCAGTAGTTCACCAAATATGTAYTATGCTGTGTTAGAGGTTGCTGAACCAAAGGCTTCTAATTTGAAATCGTAGCTGCTAGATAGAAAATCCTTTTGGAAAGGAAAAACAAACGAACTGCCATCTATGTGAGTTTCAAAAGCAAATAGTAGAAAAGAATAGCTAGAATGACTGAGGAAAATACGCAAAAAAGCAATAAGAGAATGTAATACAGAAGCCTCGGGATACTTGCAAAAGCAACTGGGAAAGAAGACTCAAAAATTAGAAATCAGCATCAGAAAAGCATCAAAGATATCATACTATCTTCTTGATTCACATTTGTTTAACTAAATACAAGTTCACAGGCTGCATCTCGTTCTTCTAAAAGCACCGGTATATGCATGTACAAAGGCTCACATGATGCCATTCTACAGAAAGAAACGGGATTGGAAGTAAGATGTCTCGAAAAACCTGATATTTCTGAATTGCCTCTGTGTTTGCTCCATCAGTTCATGTCCACCTTCGCCTTTCCATAACTTAGCTTCATCAAAAGGTACTGGGCATGCAGCCTGCAGGTTTGGATTATACCGCAGCTGTCTCAAAAGGGATTGAGCTTTCAGATCCTCCTCAAGGTTACCAGTTTCGTAGTTAGCCTGTTCCAGGTAGTCTGCTGCCTAAGAATTTTCACAAAAAAGAGACCATTAGAAAAGTGAACACCCTCTACAACCGATAAAATACTAGGTTTTACAGCAGCCACTCACTTTTGTAACAGCCCGTAGAACAAATAGAAAAGTGAAGTACAAGTTTCTCAGGCGCTCAGGATATCTTAAGACTCTTTCATGCAACAATGTAAGATTTTGACCCCACTGAAAAAAAGAAAAAGTCAGTTAAAATGATTATCCTAATATGGAGGACTTGGAAACTTCTTTATTTTCCCATATTTCCTGAATAAAGTAGTACAAATTGTTCTTCATYATGCAAAAAGCTAACARAGATTATTCAAAACTATTCAGATACMAGATGCATTTAACATGAGCAAAGCTATTATTTATTTTGTACAGTCACACAAGCTGAKAATAGCAGCTAATTGRGTCTTCYGCCTAGTCTTGCATTYAATATGCAGAGATATCATCYCAGGGAAATGGCACGTCTYCAAACCTTCTATTYAGTAACATCAATTGAATGKCCTGGAGGTACAAATGCAAATACACTAGTAGTACTACCATTATGAASTGGAGGTGCAAACACAAATACACTAGAACTACCGTSTTTCTTTCTTCATCAWGCTGGTATTCTGCAGCTATATGAATAGAAATTGAAGAGTGCAGGCCTGATATCAGTTTATACAATATTCTCTTCTCTAGACAAGACTCCCCAARTGCATCTGCAGAGCAAGACCATTGTTAATAAAGAGGTTGAATTGCTAGATGAATCAGTCATCAAGTTTACATGCAAAAACTTTAAGTAGTGAAATCCGTATACGCAGTAAATAACTGAATGTGCATTAGTTGAAAGCTCTACAGTGAGAAATTAGATAGAAGCTTCTGACCGTTCCCTCTTCAGGAAGAAGTTAAATGCTGACCTCCCCACCCTTTCTACCTCACCTTACCTTTTAATACATGATTCTATTTTCCATATCAAGTGTCCATCCTATCTTTTGAGCTGTCGCAAATAAGGTCAACTTCCCTCTGTAAARAACTGAACTACTTTCCCTTGCATGTGTTTTCCTATCTTCAGGGACAGCTTCTACTTCTCACTTAAAACATTCATATCCAACCCGAAATGGACAATTAAAACCAAAGAAATATCCGCATTGACAATATGGATTTATTGTGTTGGACATAAGAGCTTGAACTTAAGCCAACACATTAAAAATACCTCTGAGGTTAATTACTAGATGCTTTTTCTTGATTATGTTTTATTCACTATAATGCCTTCTGTTAAGGCATAAGTTACCATTCTCCCTTGATGTTAGGGGAAGAATTCAAGATGACTACTGTGACTACTGTAGCAAACAAATGCAAGTAAATACCTTCATAGTATGCATGTAATGCATGTGATAATTCTCATAATGTATAAAAAAGGAAGAAATTYCAAAATCAATTTCTCAAAAGATCCTGCAGAAATCTATACGAAAGGTTGAGCTAGTTAAGAGTCCTGTTGGAGGGCAAAGTCGTTTAAGAGCTTAACAGCAAATATAATACATGCTACTGCATCTCAAGTTAAGAACAGAAAACACATGAACTGCAGGTTAGTTGAAGGCTTTAATCTTTATTTACCCTAATATTCCTCTTTGATTTCTTTTTTGTCCTTTCTTCTATTGACTTATATATTGAAAGGAAAGGGTATAAGGCACTTGAAATTTAGACAGGGAATTTACAAAACTAGGATAAGTATGAGGCAGGTGGAAACAAGACAAAAGCATGGCAGTCATAGTTCGCACTTCGGGGAACATCATGAATACCAGCTGCAAAAATATAGGTAGAAAGTAATGCATAAAATAAAGCTCTTTGTTTGTTAAATGAATTATGTCACCCAAGCTTGAAGGGGGAACAAGACCTTACATTTAGGGCAGCTTTCTGTATAGATAGCCTCCCATATTTTTCTAGCAGATGGACCAGTGTAACCAGTATACTTTTCAGGGTTCAACTGTAGATTTACATATGACATTCCAGCTGCAAGTAGTAGACAATCAAAACTTCATGATTAGATTTATGGTAAAATCAGAAGTATCTTATGTTGTATACAACAAAAATCACACCCAACAATATCATTGAACCAGAATTCCTAGGGACCTGCCAATGAATGGACAAGGATATACATAGTGAGAAAGATACATGAAGAAGATGGAGATGAAGTACAGGAAGAGATTGACAACTTTTACTCGATCGATAAACAATATGGAGGGAACCAGATAGCTAAGAATAAAGTAACATAGTTATAATAATCACCGTCATCTGTCTCATCATCATAAGTCCACAGATTATCCACTTCCATCCAGCCTCTGAAAGCCTTAGTATCAATTGTTGGGTCAACAGCGGCCACTGGCTTTTCCTCCTGACAGACAAGATCTTGTAATGATGCCCCCCTAGTGAAATGTTTTTTAAATTGTTCAGGGAACTCATTTTCTGGGCATTCACATACACTGCAGTCTCGCTTGCTGCACATTCCATGTTCAGACCAAAATGGGCAATCACACCATAACTTAACCTACCACGTAATAAGTGGGTAAGAAACCGGGAACAGAGTATGATTTGATTCTAAAATTTTTTTGACATTAAAAAGCATAAATATCGAAACGATATCTCAATTCTGAGAACCTTGTTGCTTTTCCTCGCCAGTTTATTGGGTTTTCATATGATACTCTGAATCTATATTGAAAAGATATCCCTATTTCGGTTCAATGATATTTGCAGGCACCAATGTAAAGAATTGAAACTCATGTGCTACTTTGTTTCAGTTATATGAGAATGAAAATTTTATCATCGATATGGAAAATAAAGATTTGCATTACCTGMATTTACCATTCGTCCAAATTTCTTCATGTTAGCCTATGTTAATTCATATTTCTTTTCTCCTCCAATGACTGCGGCTATAATAAAGATGCATTGGCATACAAGATTAGACCTACGCAAAAAGCCCCAATAAGTATGCCACAACTCATGCATTTCAGTTACGGTCTCTTTAATCAAGCTTTTAGAATTCTAGCCTCCAGACTCCAGTATTCAATTCCATTGCACAGAATAGCTTTATGGTTAATTGCTTTATTTCCTCAATCCTTGAAAAACTATAACAAAAGTATAATACTTGTTATCCAATCCTCCTAGCAACRTCCAACATGTATAAATTAAGGAGAAATAATATCATTCTATAAAAGACTGTTTAAAAGAAACAACTCCTTGAACTTATAGCCCCACTGGATTCAGACACGAAAAGGAGAAGCTCCTATCTTAATCATAGCATACCAAATTAATATATATTCCTTAAACATCATAATGTATTAAGCAGAAAGCAAGTAAGACAAACCTTGATTTAAATTTAAAAAAGAAAAAAAAGCTAACATAAACAAAATACGAACCTTGAAGTATCTGAAAAACGGAGTCTTCACAAGCTCTTGTAGCAACGGATTCAACACTTCCTCGTTCAAACGATTAACCGTTCTGTAATCGCAACAACAATCTTCCACCACTCCTTCAAATTCTTGCGTTCCCTTCACATACTACAACAAAAAACCAGGCTCCATTAAAAACCATTGATCTCAACAAACACCAATGACTAAACAATCAAATTTACCTTAGAACAGTCACACTGATTCTCGCTCCGATTAAACACACAAAATGTCCAATAACTTCTCGAAGAGATTGATATGGCGAAGAGAAGAATGACCACAGCTCCGATTGAAAACGTCCATTGTATTTTCTTTCGTTTATCCTTTGTTTCTTCCGTTTTCACCATTTCAGGGTCGCAAAAAGACGGAAAGCCAAGGAAAATTCCGGGTTGTCTTGGAAGGAATCCGCTTCTCTTGGAAGTTGGATTTGGGAAGGAAATGAAGGTGATTGGTAAAGGGGTAAAGACTTGGTAGGAGGATACTGGAAAGTGAACTTTCTGGGGCGAAGGAAATCAAATGAACAAAAAGCCATGGGCCGTTGGTTGCCGCCTATTCTCATTTGCTCTGTTTAAAAGCAACGGACAAAAAGAATGTCCCCGACTTGTCTTTTTCTCTTTTTCATTCTAATAATAAATTTTCACGAAAATTTAAAATTCAATATTATATCATAGTATAAAGTTAAAGAATAATAAATTTTTATACATTTTTAAATAAAATAACATTTTTAATCTTCTTTTAATTTCTTATAAATATAAATAATTTAACCAATATATATATCTAACCATTAAAAATAATATTTAAAATTAATCGATTAGAAATAAGATAAAAAAATATATTTAATACTTTTTGATTTTCAAAAATAATAAATAATTTGAAAAAATTTCTATCTAAAATAATTATTTTAAAATAAAGGAAGTAATTTTTATATTTATACCTTAGAAGTTAAATTCCTCTTTATATAATAAAAACTATTATTATTGCCGGTTTTTGAGTCCAGTTTTTCTTAGCTGCTTTTGATGCAGTGATGGATGATATTATTACTCTTAAATAATTTAAATAGAAAATAATTAAGATTTTATTTATATTACATAATATGATATAATATAATATCTTATAAATTAATTCTTCGAAGAATTTATTTATAAATTACCAAGCCATCAAATCATAATTCTAGTTAAATAATGATTACACTAAATACCCGAATGAATTATAATGACACTCTAACAAATCGAATCATAACTAAATCTTTAACAATTACATCTCAGATCTTAAACTTGCTCTGAAGCTGTGCATCAAATTCAGACCATCTCCAGCATATTTTGTTGCAATGAAACTAAAGACAATTATAAGTTGGCAAACAAGGAAGAAAGTAAGAAGCAAAACATTCCTGCAGCTTTTCTTATTGCATATTGAAAGTTTCCAAATTACAAACAGATTCCTAAACTTGCTATCTCAACATTAATCCTCGTGGAAGAACCTTAATCACCTTTTGAATTCACTTTCTTTTTGATTTTTAAGGTGGACTGAAGAATATACAGGTAAATGTACATGGAAAGAATGGTGTCTCACTCTACATTGGCTAACTCGACTTTCAATGCCTCTTTTTTAGTGTCTTTTGTAACCCCTTGATAATCTTCCAAAACCACATTAGGTTCATGATAGCAAGCACTGATGGGACTACTATTATCAAGAAACGCCCAAATGCCCGCATTTGCATCACCTGTTGCACAGAGAAGACCTTACCATTAGCTTCCACAATTATACTCTCATGCAGGGATGTCAGATGAGAGTCTCATAAAATATGCCTTAGTTTTCAATTTCGAAACCGATGCCGGGAAAGTCAATCTTCATTCTAAATTGTGCTATTTGCTAGCTGACGTAGAAAACGTACAAGTGTATGAAAGCTTTGAAATCCCTTACATGTCTCTATTGTTTAAATCATTTAGCAGGTTGGCTTGGGGGGATTTTGTGGGGAGAAGGGGTATATATGAAGTACTGAGACAGCTTATGGAATGCTCTTGTCTTGGTTTTCTATTCCTACTATGTTTCTTCGGTTTGTTAGTGTTGATAGCTTCAACAACAAAACTTGCAAACAGGATGAAATAGAATAAAGAAAAGAAACATAAAGAAATTAGTAAATCTTCGATTTTGTTGCTATTACCTGATCATAATGTGCAGAGATATGGTAGAACAAGTATATAAACAACACTATTCTGGCAACCTGCAGAAATCACATTTCAAATGGGACGTCAGATAATGAACAGCATGCTAAATTGGAAAACAGAATCTTTCAGCTACAATAACACAAGATGAACATTAAAGGATACAAGAATAGTTTTAGAACAATTTACTGGGAGCCATTTTGCTTGCTTACCAGCCAAGTTAACAACATTGAGACTCCATTAATGAGATATGGTCTCGACTTCTTCATTCCAGCTGCATCAAGATACCTTTTCACAAGGAACAGCATCAGACAACCAGAAAGACACAAAATAATTTTGGTCATGAGTAATTTTATCCAGTATGATTAGGGTAACTAATACTGTTCCAATGGTGCAATCCAACATTACCATCTCAARTTGACTGATGGGGTGGTCATCTCAGAAATTAAGACCATAAAAGTGTAAAGTTGCCCTTCACCTGTCAGCATAGCATACATTACAGATACCATAGAAAGAAGATGATGAACAACCTGAAACAGAGGCAGCAGCGAGTTAGGGACTCCAAAGTCTCACCAAGATGTTGCTTTGTTACACTAAGTCGCGGAAAAAGGAAAGTAGAAAGTTTTATTTTTTTCCTTTTTCCTTTGGATTTGCGCAAGAGGGGGGTGGAGGGGGGGGCGCACTGGAGAAAGGTGTTTACAAAAGCAAATTGCAATACCAGGAGGTTACACAATATGGGTCTAGGGGATATGTACTTACATACTCCAGTCCACCTAGAGAAGGATATAGCCAGATGATCATCCCAAGATCAGTAAGGAAATAACCAACAGAAACCTATCAAAAGCACAGATTAACCAAAACACTATAAGAACTACCACATGTCAGGACTATTTAAAACTAAGGCATGAATCAAAAGTCCCACAAAATATATATCACCAGTTGAAAAGTAAGTACACAGAAAATGATATTTTTGCAAACTTCCGCTGCAGTTTTATTGAGCTAAAGCTCTAGAAAACAAGATAAGTATTCCGCAGAATGTACATAATATTATAAAAGTTTAAAGTTAGAGGAGTGTTCCCTACTACTGAAGAGGAATTTGCTAAACTCACATCTCTCCAAGGACAATAAGAACGCATCCAAATAAAGATCGAAATAAGAAAAAGAATCCATAAGCACAGAACAATTCTTACGAGTAGTATTAACAGTTTTCTTAAAATAAGACATCTTTTTAACTTTCGACCTGATAATCAACTCTCTAAATGCAGGCCACTGCTAAATTGTGGAGAAAAGGAATGACATGGAGTACTATTTCCTATTTGACCAAACATGCTTAATTTAATCTTCTGAATATTCAGGGACAGGAAATAATGGACATATAAACTTCATCCTCCTCCATTTTGGCACAAGAACAGGTAATGATTTACAACACGTAGTTACCCTTCTTTTGACATTCTTTAGATAAATATGATTATAAGCATTAGTGTTCAGATTCTAGTTTTACACAGATGTGGACGTGTTTTGGTTGTAATATACATTGCTTCATTTTGGTCAAAGACTGGTTGCTTATGTTGCTTCAAAACAATAAGCAACTACAAGATTGGTATTGAATCAATAGAGTGTSAACAAATAAATCTGTTAAGCACCCAAACATACTGGAGAATAGTTGATGAAGAAAAGTAAAAGAATTGTGCTTTGCTTGAACAACAAAGATATGAAGAAACTTACTCCCAATACAAATGTAGAAAGCATTGAATGTCGGAGAATAATAAGGCCAGCAAGTTGATAATCGGAGTATAGATCAGACCAAAACACAAAGTAAAGTGCCATGGTAGCGATGAATATTGCATGGAATGTTGATATGGCACTGCAAGATAGAGAAATATATATAAGGTTTCATTGGCAGAAAGATCACTTACACTCAATTGCAGGCAAATTTTGAGAGCCAAAAATGAAAGCAAAATAGAACAWATCTAATTACCGATTGTTCCACTCAATCTTCTGAGGTTTTGAAAGGCTGGAATATCTTTTGATATAAAATGCACTTATAGCCTGACTAAGATCATACACCTGGAAATCATAGAAACATTTAGTAACAGAAACAAATTCCGACCCACAGAAAGAAATTTACATCTTGCCATGTAAAGAAAACCACAGACCTTTACATAAACATGACAATCCACAGTAAGCATGCTAAGGATGCAGGTAATTTGTTGTCATTAGTTTTCAAAGTTTGATGTAGCCATACCATTTTGCAAGCACAAATTCCACCAATAACAGATGCATATAGAACTCGAGAATCTGCAAGCACGTAGTTCCTCAGAAGTAGTTCAGCTCGGGTTTTGTACGACATGATGTCCATCTTAGATCCGAAGTTGAAAGAATCAAAGGATACCCCTTCACAAATAAAATATTTCTAATTCAGAATCACTGTTTGGAGGGAAAGAATTTGCGTGAAGCAACCAAACAAGTTCAGGAAAGTTTTGACATTCCTCATATGGATAAAGAATGGAAACAGATACCATTAACTGATCACCTCAAAAAGAATACGGTATTCTTTTCTAAGCTGCTACTTATGAAAATACAATATCATGACAAAGTATAGATTTTCTCACTTAGGACTGCAATAAGACAAATCGCTCACAGTTTCGCCTTGTTCACAAAAGATGAATATATATCACATAGTCAAACAATCAGGTTAGCTGGATATTCTCATAAAATTGATTTTACAACAAAAAGAAACAAAAAGGACACAGGAGAAAACCAAACTTCACTACATAGAGTCCTACAAGATTTGTSAATAGTATAATATCACTACACTTGGAAAGGGGAAAGCATCCATCTAGGAGCAAACTTGGCTCTAATAACTCAAAATTTGTGTCATCAAACTTCAAAATAAAACATCTGTGGTCCTCAATGTTCAAAGTGTTCAATCAACAAAGGAATCTACACAGGCAGTAGGTTTATAAATTAGGCTCAATCTTAATGCAAGCAGCCCAGTTAGTCATAGGGGCTCTTCTTATTCTTCAGTTTCAGAAGACTYGGTGTGTGCTGCCTTATCCTTGCTAGCTGATGCCACTTTTCTGCRAAAGACCGCATGCTTTTTCTGGTTTACAACATGAAACTATAAATTTATAAGGTATCTTGTTTCTTATTTTTGAGTTTCAGAAGACAGTGTGCTGCCTTATCCTTACTAGCAGATTCCACTTTTCTGCAAAAGACCGCATGTAGATACATTTGTGGGGAGATTTTCCCTTTTATCGTTTATGTAGATACATTTGCTCTATAACCGAAAAGATGCTGACCTTTACTTTTCTTTTCAGCTGCAGTGTTCTCAACAGATATCAAGAAAATCAATCTTTGTGTGACATAGTGAATTCCCAGAGAGAATCACGTCTTAACATCCAAAAAAAACAGTAAAAAGCTTATGATGCCTCTAAGTTAATTTTACTTCAAACGCCAACTTTGTCTTCCCCAATACCTCATAACATTCAAGGCAAATCTAAAGTCACTTCCAAACATATTCAATCACCCCAAGAGATAAGAGGAAAACATCAAAGCTCAAGGAGCCACCAATGAAGAAAGTCACAAACGTCAGGAAATATTGACCTTAACTTTTGACTTTATCTCACCCCTGAATCCATTGTACATAAGCTTTCTTATAAATAACGTACTTAGAAGAAAATTATTTCAAGAAATATACATCGATCGGGAATTTTTCAATCCAAAACAACAAACCAAAGAGAGAAAAAAAAAAAAAAAAAATAGCCTGCATGTCTTTCATTGTCCAAGAACTCACCACCCAAACCTCCCTCAAGAACATAATTACACATCTTTTCAAGGAAATCACGACAAAAAAATTGATTCCTGATGTGGGTTCAATCTTATTTCTTCAAATTCAGCCAAAAACACAAAATCACGATCAAGCTCAGCTAATCCCAGTTTCCATTAATGAAAAACAAATTCCATTACCTACCGAATGAAGATTTCGCAGAAGATGTAAGAATCTTGTAACGAATGTGGTGTCTTCTCTCCCTCAATAAAGTCTCTTTCAAGAAGTAGTAGTATTAATTGAAAGGATGAATCCTTTTTTGAAACTCGAAAGACCTGTGATTGTAGGAGAGATTCTTTTCTAGTCTTGGGCGACACGGCTGGGCCTTGTCCCCATCCCTCTCTCCTCATCAGGTAAAGTTTCTAGAACAACCCAATCAAAAACTATTACTCGGGAGCATACACGTGAACTTCTCTTATCCAATGGTGGTATGGAGGCCCCTGCAAGCTTCAGAGTACTAAGAAAATATGGTCCCCCCAGTTTTGACTCTCACGTATAGGGTTATATATCCAATTAGGTTAGAACAAGTTTATGCAAGAATATATTTAAATCTGGATTATTGTCCTAAAAATGCAAAAGTTTCAATTAAATAAATTTATTATATTGAAAATTAATTATTTTACAAATTTATTCTTTTTCCATATTTATTTATTATAAATCACGAATGATGTTTTGAGTATTTTAATTATCTCAAACTATCTTTGATTTAAATAATAGTGTGCTAATTAAAATTATCTAAAATCATCCAATTAAATGCAATTCACTTTAAGCCTAAAATAGTCTCTCGAGTGGAGATACTGAATAATCTAACAAATAAACTGAAAATAATTATAGAATATAAAAGTTTGGAAAAATGGCTAAAATTCCCACTCAACTATCTATATTTCTTTATAAGTACCACTAAGTTTTTTTTTAAATTATTTTACCAATCAACTATATWAAAACATTTATGTATATCCTGCCATCGTGATTTCCTACTCAAAGATTCATATAAACAAGAAGTATGAGCATTTATTGAAACCACATTAGAGAATAAATTTGTCAAATCAATTTGATTTCACTCTTGAACCCAAATTAAGGTTTTATACCCAACCCACCAAGCGAATGACATGGAATTAAAGAGCCTAAATTACTTAATTTCGGGTCAAATAATTAGTTTGGATTAGGTAAGAAAGAGTTTGGGCTGAGGAATCAAATCGAATTAATTTGACGATTTTGACCTTCAATCGAGAGTCATATATTATTTGTGCGACTTCTTTGGCTAGAGATTTTTCATRTTGAGTAGTGATGAGATAAAATAAATGCTTAAAAATAGGTATAATAATATGAAAAAAAATTAGTGACATTTTTAAAGAAACCTATATATTTAAATAGTAAAATAATTTCTAAAAAGGAGTATAAATAGTTTAATGAGAATTCATGTCATTTTTCCTAAAAGTTTTGAAAATATTTTCAAGATTTTAAATATTAAAAAGGACAAAAGTAGTCAAAAGTTTAAATGATTTTATGTACTATAAAAGGAAAAAAGAGAAGAAAAAAGGATCCAATAATAGAAACCCTTTCGGTCTGGTGACAAATATGATATATTTCATGCATCACGAGTGATATTTTCTTTTATGTTTGGATGGAATTTTATGGTAGCCTTTTGAGCTTTTATTTTTTTATTTCTTTTCCTTTACTTTGTTGAAAAAAATGTACTTTTTTTGGAATTTGGTTATTCCGGAAAGATAAAATTCTTTTGACGTCGTTTATTATCTGTATAATATTTAAACTCATGATCTTATTTAATGAGTACCAAATTTCTTACYAATTGAACTAATAATTGTGGACGTACTTTAATTGTGTTTTACCAAAAGGAAAAATAAAATAAATATTATTAATGGCAAAAAAGTTAAAAGTAAAACTAAAAATGATTCTACTAATTAAAATTTCAAAGTTTTGGGGGTATAAATGCAAAAGGTCTAAAAAAGAAAAAGAAAATTGGCGTTCTAAAATTTWGGGCCCAATTCAGAAGAATATCGAGACATTTTTGCTCCAAAATATAATTTATAGAAAATGCACATGTAAAAATTTAATTACGTACAAGTTTTCTAGTTGATTTGATGGATATCTAAATAAATTAACTAAAATTTTTAATATTTAAATGGATGCCCAATAACAGGCATTGAATTTTTCTTAACAATTCAATAATCATTCAATGATTCATGGGCTACATGGGCTGCCCTGACACCTCTTGATCATGTCGGGYATTTCTAGGCCTTGATTRTATTTGGCATTTCATGGGCTTAAGCCACATGAGACACTTCTTAGGCTTTGTAGACAATGGCCCAAAAGGCCAAAAAGCATATATCCTACACATGTAAGCATCCGATACCCATATTCCTTGACATATTGTATATTCACAAGCTCCTGATATTTGTCATTTTTCATTTTCTTTTTATTTTCTAGAACCTACATTTTCTTTTTTTGTGRTATGAATATAGTAATAACATAGAGAATTTTCTCACAATGCAATTTGGCCATTCAAAATATGCAAAAATTTCATATTGAAAGACGACAAACAATAAATTAAAATACGTCATTTATATTTACTTTATATTTATTAAGAGAGTAACGTATAATATCATAACYTTATTATTTTCGATATCATACTCGTTTATGACAAAAAAGACGAAAAAGAAAAATAAAATGCAGAAATTGAATATGGGAAATTGAGGAGTGGCTTACAAGAAAGTGATATCCATATTAAGCATTAATTTSATAAATATAACATCCTGATTTGATTTTGAAGTTAGGGTTTTTCATTCATCAAAAGAAACATCATTATCAGTCCTTCTAAATGTAGTCAAAACTCTCAAAAGAAGCCCAGAAAACCACCAGACAAATTCTGATGTTCTTGTCTCTCTGCCATGAAGAGTCACTGCATAAACTTGCTATACCTAAGCTATATATATCTATATATCAGCAGTATAARCTGATTCTGATGATTATAGAAGAAGAAGATTAATTCGATAATGGGATTGATTTTATTTGATCAGAGCCAGAGAGCGCCGGCGTCTTTGAGGAGAGGGACGAGAGTGCCATTGATATGGCAAGCCATGACGGTTTCAATCCCACCCAAGAACTTGCCGCCCACAAAAACTGCAGGGAGAGGCTGTTGTTTGCTTTTCTCAGCGAGCTGAAACAGAAGGGAATGGATTTCACGACCGGCGGTATCGCGGTCGAGTTCCACTATGGTTGGGCCGACTCCAAGGCCAAAGAGAAGCTGCTTCACAACATGGCACATGCAGCAACCGCTCATGCCGAAGATCACCACTGCATTTCCTGAAGCTAAGAGACGCAGTTTTTCACAGATTGACTCCAATTTTGAAGCATGGCCGGTGGCTTCTCCTCCACCATTATCCATTCGAATACTTGAAGATGATAATTGCTCTTTCGCTACCTGCATTTTTTGCTTCTTTAATTCAGGAAGAAGAGAGAAGAAACTGATTCAGATTCTAAGAATTTCGAAGGCCTCCTTTAAATAGAAAGAGACTGAAAATTGCTACTAGTTCTAACTCGAAAAGACAAAAGACTATTGGTCAGTGGTCAGTTACAAAAAACATGTCAAACTGAAAAACCAAACGTCTTCTAGGGCTTGTATATATATTTAAGCCATAGTAGTCCTTAAAGCAAGAACCGTGTGGTCTGTGTGAGAGAGAAAGAGAAGGCTGAACAAGCAGATTGTAGGGTTAAGACTGTACCCGGCAAACTCTGACGGCTTTGATATCACCATCTTTACAGAAATCAGTACTGCGAATTCTTTCTTTCCCAGTCATACAACTTACTAACTAGCATAGATGCCTTTCTTTTCTGGATGCTTTTCATTTCCTATAAATGTAAGCAAGCATTAATTAATTTCTTTCTTCCCATTTTCTTTTGGGTACGTAATAATTAATGCATGCATATCTGCAAATTGTAAACTGCAGAGAGGCTTACGTAATGTAACAGTACAAGCCTACCTGTATTTGACCACGCGCCTCCACAGGGAACTACTGTGGTGGTGGTTGTGGCTTTAAGGGTGCAGATGGTGAGACTGGGATCTGAAACTTTTCCCTAAAGGAGGAGTATCGAAATCCCAACAGAAAAAATTCTGCAGTTGCTCATTGAAATTAGCTGAGAAAGAGAGAAAGAATCGAAGAGGACAAGCATTATAGTAGCTCAGAGACAAGACTGGGAGTTGTGCTCAGTACAATTACTTTAAAGGCGTGAGCAATGTAAAAGAGTCCTTTTCCAATGATACTCAATACCATATGCTTATCATACACATAGGGAATACATCATTGAAGTACTTTATTCACAAATTGTGAAGTTCTCTATATAGTTTTGAAGATTTAYAGTGATYAACTAAGATGTTATGTGGTGGAGATGAGGGGTTCTATTAAGAAAAAACGAAGCAATTCGTTGCAATATAAAWATAAAATGATAACARCGATTTTAATATAATTTTTAAAGCTTAAAATCAACTGTTGTTTCGTARATRTTTAGCGTTYAAATGCAGTGATTTTGCCTTGCTTGYATGACCCTGCTGCCTTACTCAAATTTAAACTAAACTAGCTTCTTGGTAAGTTTGGGTTATGGACAAACTCGTCCGGCTATATTCAAGTGATAATAATAACATAATTAAACTAACTAAACACTTAAATTTTTTTTTTTTTTTTTTTTTCTGAGGATGAGAGTAGGGATGCCTTTCTGTGACAGGGAGAGGAAAAGAAGGTTCGTAAGGAATATGAATAAGGAAGCCGACAAGCCGACATATAACGCTTATTACGCCACCATTTGATGGTCAGTCAGTCAGTCAATATTGGCTTAATTTTCATTTCTTTCGCCACCTTAGTTTTTATGCATGACATTGGAATGTACTGGAAGGTAATTAGTAGACCTGATCAATCGCCATTTTTCTTTTTACGGAAAATGGAAGAGATATTAAACATTTATTGTCAAATAATTCAGATTTTCATTTTTTTTAATTTCTCTTCATCTTCCTTGTATCTTCTCCCTCAACCAAGCAGCTGCCGTCATTCACCGGAAACAATGCACGGTGATGTTGTCGAACTCTGCTTAGTTCGCGTCCACAGCCCTCTTGATCTTCAGCCACTTGCGCTGTGGTTCAATTCCAAGTCTAATTTWATTTGTCAAAAAAGATAGGTGCTATTCTAACAATTTCCCCGAAGCTTTAGCTGCTAGATTTCTTCGGGCGAAGAAAAAAGCTAAAACTTTATCAACTTGGAACGGCTGAGGAGCTGTCTTCAGGTGGAGGCTCAGGGAGAAAAGGAAACAAGTCTGGCTCTAATTACTTTAGGAGGGGAGTTTGCCAGCTTAGGCAGTATTAYAATCAAGATATTATTTCTCAGGATTCCAGCCTCTGGACATGGAGGTAGCTACCCTTACAAACGAAGCACTGAATGTTGAAGGGYTAGGCGAAAGTGATTCTTCATTACGGGATGATCAATCTCTAGAGTCTCCAGGTGATCAGGGTTTATTTGTAAATTTGGTAACACTTAACTAATTAACTATATGTATTCATCAGAACTGATAAGATTGTCACCATATTTTTTTTGGTGAACATACATGGATCACCACATTATCTATTTTGTTAGTTTTATAGTAACGCTTGGCTAGACAARAAGGTTATTGAAAGGAAAAAAGTAAGGATGGACAAGTCAAAAAATTCTGCAATTTTGTAAGGACTCTTTTGGAATTTGACAGATGCATGGACAAAGAACACGAAATGGACAGAAACCTCCTCAAGCCCATCTGTAAGCACTTCGTCGCCTCGTTCCCTATGCTTAGGGTGAATTTCTTCAGCTTCCCATCTCATGCATGGCAGCACTATTCCTTGTTTTTTATTTTGATTAAGTACAAATCTCTTTGATAGCCATAAAGTAGTAATAATATTGGTAGAACCTTCCTCATGAGGGAAGGAAGTTAGTCTAGATACAGGAATCTGATTGATAAAGTCCACAAGATCTTGGTCAAATCAACCACATGACTAACAAGCTTAGGACAAKTTCATAATCTCCATTTTACTTCCCTTGTAAAACCATTTTGCCCTAGAGTTCAGAGGTTTTTTTTTTTCATATTTTCATTTGTAAGAGGTGATAAGAGGGCCCAAAAATATTTAAATACTTTCATTTGTTTCTGGTAAATGCTAACAAATTTCCTCTTTAATCACAATAGAGGATCTGCTTTGTTAGTGGAAGCTGCAGAAATCGGTAATCCAGATGCACTATATGAATTAGGTTGCCGTCTTAGGATTGAGGTTAGGCTTCTATATGGATTTCTGTCTATTATTTTCCAGCAGTAAGGAAATGTTGTATTTGGTTGAACTAGAGTTTCATGAATTTTAGATTGTACAGTGAGAAGCTTTCATTGCTTGATGATGATTCTATTGAAAGTGAGAAGCTTTCATTGCTTGATGATGATTCTATTGAAAAGAAGATACTGAAAGACACATGCTTTGATTTTTACAGAATGACTATGTTCAATCGGATCAGCAAGCTTTCTATGTATTATCTGGAGCGGGCAGTTGACCAGGTGTGTTTTCCAAATATATACAAGCCTCATGTTGTTTCTTCTACATTGTAAACTCKTATTATAACTATCTATTTTTATAGTTGSATCCATCTGCTCTATACCTTTTACGTGAGGTTTATTTAATGGGAAATTGCGTGGAGAAAGATGTTGCATCTGCTTTATGGTCCTTCAATAGAGCATCTGAGAGAGTAATAGGTCTTATCTTGCTGCTTCATTCATAAAGCATCTAGTATTGAAATGCTATGGCATTTTGCCTTTGTATAATTCAAAATTCCATATTCTTCGACAAAAATTTCTTGCAAAAAGATTAACAAAACGGACCTTGAAGTGTTTAGCACATGCACCTTTGGAATTTCTTGACCTGTGAGACTTTGAACGTGGATAAAGTGATATTAAGTTTTCAGTGTTTATATGGAATCAGACAATCTTACACATTCTTTAGCTGTTGTAGCAGCGGAAAGTAATTTGCCAAACCATCTTTTGATTGTTCTTGTAAGCAACCATGATGAAGGGTACCTGTGCTCTTTAACTTTCTGCAGGGTCACGCTGGAGCTGCCATACTTACGGCTCTCTTCTTCTTAGAGGTATAGGATTATTGCCTGATTGAATGCTAGATGAGGAAACTCGTATGGTGAACACCTGTTTGTATATGGCCCAGAATTTTCAACCTTCTTAATGGTTAACTGTTTAGTTTCCATGGTCTTCAGAGATAAGAAATCATCTTCAGTATATATGCTTTGTCCTGGAACTTGGCGCATATGAAAAATTATGAAAAAACTTATAAGGAAGAAAATAGAAGTCTTCTAAAACAAAATGCTTAGATGTCTGCAAAAATGAATTGGAATATCCACAGGGGAGTTTTTGATGCAGAGACTTATCCTTATTTCTGAACAATTTGAGAAAGATCTGCCTGTTTACTTCTATGTTAACTCAATAGCCAGATATAATATTACAYGATGATTTTCTACTAGAAACCCTCCAACAAGTACTAGTCTTTCCTATTTGGTACAGTAGATTGAACTGTGGTTTCTTTTCCACATCAAACAGCAGGTTCCCTTCATTTAATGGTGAGGTTGCATCTTTCAGGCAATGAAGTTCTAGAATCAATAAGAAAGTTTACTGTGAAGAAGCGAGCCTTGACCAGAAAGCCAGAACTTGAGCTTAATTCTCTTGAGATGGCCAAAAACACCAATGTGAAATAGCTGCAAAAGCAGGATGTGATCTTGGATTTAGATGGCTGGAAAGACTCGAGTCATTCTAACTCCCAACACATGCATGCACCATTGTCGATGTTTCTAAAAGTATAGTAGAGGTTCATGTCCAAAAGCTAGGTTCCCATAATAACCACCTTTCCAACTATTGCATTGCTTGCAAACATTAAGAAAATCGAACACAATCGCCAGGGGATGGTGACTACTTAACAAGTTGTGTTTCTCTTTTTGTCTCTCTCAAACTTGGTATATTTGGAGTCTTTGACGATTCAAGTAAACCCATCATTCTCATGGCCAGTTAGGTTTAGTTTGGAAGAGTTGTACCAAATAGAATCTTGTTCAGAGCTTTGCCTAAGAATTACAAGTTCTCCTTTTTATGGAGTCAGCAGAGAGTTGAACAAGAAATCAAAGACTTCCAATCTTTATGTGCTTAAATCATGTTCTGAATCCCAAAGTGAGCATTGGAACAAAGTCCATGTGTTCCGCGGAAAACAACACAAAACAAATTCTTAACCTCCTAGGTTTTAACATCTTCTTATAATCTTGTTGTGCTTCTACTAACTAAGGTTTGATTACCTGTTCAGGGTTGTCTAGCTAGTGTCCCTAAAACAAATGGTCCATTTTATCGAAGCAAGAACGGGGCAATTAAGAGTATTGCTCCTTAATCGAACAGTTTGCACTGCTACTAGTGGTCAGTAAGTTGACAAAGCGAAATAAAATTTTGTCATAGATCTCTATTTATTACTACCATATTTAAAGAATTTTTTCGAGTAAAAATCAAATTCTACGAGAACAATTCAATAAGAATTTAAATAATTAGTCTTATTCCTGTAGAGATATCGAGACTCAAGACAAAAACAAAAAAAAAAAACAGTATTGCTCCTTCATCAAATCATCATCAGGATTGTTCAAAGGAAAGTATGCAAAAATACTTATGTAGGATCTTGAAAAGAAGCAAAATAAGGGTTCACCGAAATGAGCGTAAGTTTTTTTGCTCGAGTATTGGGTATAGGCATGATAAGACATCCTAAAATCTCTTCTTTGAAGCGGTGGTGCCATTTGATAAGACTGTCTTTTTGGACTGATTTCGAATTACTGTTTTTGACCATATGTTACAGACGAGGAGAATAGGGACAAAATAATTACCATAGCTCAATGAATTTACTATATCATATTTGAGTTCCAAAATTTTAACTTGATTAATTACTTGTTCTATATATAGCCATTAAGACAACAAAAGTATTAGATTTGGAAAAGATAGAGAAAAGACAGGTGGACGGATCAACAAGTTACAAGGAGTCTCCCTTAAACAATGTCTCCATTTTATTCTCTTTATGAATTTTTTCAAAATCGAATAATCCAAATAGAAAAGGAAAAAGAAAATGATCTGATATTCTTTTTATGTAAGAGAATTGAATTTGACTTATTTGCCAAAATAAACAATTGTATTTGGCTGTAATTAATAAGTGGTTGCATAAAATGACAATTCAATTGTAATATAATTAGAAAATTCTCATGAATTTCATTAAAAGAAAAAAAGTTTTTTTAAGTAGATCGTTTCTAAATATGAACTATAAGTTAAATACGTGCTTTTCCAACCCTAAACTTTAAAATACATTTAATAATTATAACAACATTTGAAGGCATGTTGATGGATACATTTTGCTACAACTTTTAATGCAATGATCTGTGCAACTTTTTTGGCCTTGCCTTTTGGCCATTATAAATAGGAGGGCTCGCAGTTGCTTCACAAAGCAATTTCATTGTCTGTCTCTGGTTGTCCTTTGCATAGTTTCACAGCCATGGCAAACTTGCTTGTGTCCCTTTTCACCCTCTGCTTCTTTGTTCCACTCTTGTTCTTCTTGACTTCAGGTATATATAGTTCAGACTCTTTATTTTGTTTTGTTTTGTTTTCTTGTCATGATCAAAATGTCTGGGAGACTCACTCTTGAAGTGGAATTCAGTGATGAAAGAAATCAAATGATTTTCTTGAAACTGGTCGGATATGCACTCTAATGCTGATTTGTTGTGTCTATCAGGTGAAGTGCTGAAGACTGTAAACGCTCAGGTCCCTCAACCGGTAAATCCCCGTAAGGTGAATTAGGGTCTGTTCTGGTGCACTGCTATAAGAATATTGCTAAATTTGCTAACTTGTGCAGGCAGAATGGTGCATCCCAAAACCTTCGACATTAAATGAGAGACTAGATCAAAACATACAATATGTATGTGAAGATCAGCATATGGACTGCTCACTGATCCAACCTGGTGGCTCATGCTTTGAACCAGACAATTTCATGAACCATGCATCTGTCGTTATGAATTTGTATTACCAGAATTCCGGAAAACATCCCTGGGATTGTTACTTCAATGCTTCTGGTATTCTTGCAATTAACGACCCAAGTAAGCAATCACTCATCCAAAATACTAGATATATATACATTCATCGTGTTCCTTTCTAGGTCTGATTTTTTATTTTTTGGACTTTGCAGGCTACGAAGGTTGCAAGCTTGAATGTGATGTCTCTAGATAGAAGAAGCTGCAATCTACTACGAAGATGTCTTAACTAATTGCCGTCATGTGTTATAATACTATATGTTTCTTTCGTTTTCTTAGGGTGGAGACCTCCCCAGAATTCGTGTAACTAGACATCTTCATGTTTGAATAATATCTATTCGGATTATATATAAAGAATCCGTACTGAAATAAGATTGCATTGAGGTACTTGCTCATGCATTTGGACTCTTTCAGAGATTCTTCCAAGAAAATGGTACATGGAATATTTCAAATCAGGAGCTTCAAAACAAAGAACTCAATCCTATTGCAACCTTGGACATCTGCAGAATATACAAAAACCAGTTCAATATAGAATAAGGACAACCATTTTAGAGACATGCAGAGAAAACTTATAAATATATTATAATATATTTGTTCACTCAATACCTTATATTGTTGTCGAGATCAGCATATGTAACTTGTCCTCCTCCAAACTCTATCTGTACCTTACAATTCRACTGATTCCAAATCCATTTTGGGGCACGATCTTTTGTTGGAATGATCATGTCTTTGGGCTTTGGCCAAGGAATAAGACTTTCTTTGCTGACTGACTTCAAAGTATTGTCTTTGAGCATATGTTACGGATTGGACAATAATGACAAAATACTAATGACCGATTACTATATCTCAATAAAAGCAGCAAATGACGACCATCATTTCCAAATTAAAAACCTTAGCTACCGTTTCTTTAGCCATTGCAGAGAGGAGGAAAATAGGTTTCAAAATGACTGGAGAGAAGATGAAGATGTATATATATATAGGGTGGAGTTCTTTGAATCTCATACTATTGAACTTGACTAGCTAATATACCAAAATAAACAATTTTTCTTGGCTATAATTTATTGTCTTCTCGGTTTTGAAGTAAATTCTCTGGTTCTCTCATTGTTATTGCATAGTTTCACAGCCATGACAAACTCGTTCCTGTCCCTTTCCATCCTCTGCTTCTTTGTTCCATCCCTG
This sequence comes from Rhazya stricta, assembly GCA_001752375.1. Taxonomy (NCBI): domain Eukaryota; kingdom Viridiplantae; phylum Streptophyta; class Magnoliopsida; order Gentianales; family Apocynaceae; genus Rhazya; species Rhazya stricta. The sequence continues at coordinate 1,529,156 of MEJB01000018.1, forward strand.
TTCTTACTCAACCCAGGTACCATTATCTTTCAAATGAAAATCATGCATCGATGTTTGTACACTCAATATTGAAGGTGTTCTGAATCTCTCATTTGATGCATTCTTATGCTAATTTTCTCTGTCCATATATATCAGATGGAGTGCTGAAACCTGTAAATGGTCAGGCACCTGAGCAGGTAAAATCTTAATTACTCGAGTTTATGCATGCCCTACACTATCTAGGATGGGTTTTGGTAGCCTGCTGTGAAATTTTGGTATAACTAAACTTGTTCTTACTAAATCTTATCCTGTTCTTGATGCATGACTCGCCCGACATTTTTACACTAAGCTTGGTAACTGATGCAGGGAGCGTGGTGCATTCCAAAACCTTCGTCATCAGATGAGGCATTGATTAACAACATAAACTATGCATGCACTACTGTGGACTGCTCAGTGATCCAACCTGGTGGCTCATGCTTCGCACCAAACAATAACATGAACCATGCATCTGTTGTCATGAATATGTATTACCAGCAATCAGGAAGAAATTTCTGGAATTGTAATTTCTCCAACTCTGCTGTCGTTACTGTCATCGACCCAAGTGAGCAATTACTAATAAAATTTATCTGTTATATTCGTTTAGATCTTGGTATTCTCTCTTAATGGGATCTGATCSTTTTTTCCTTATTCTTCTTTTGCCGGTTCTTTTTCAGGCTATGGAGATTGCAGGTTTGTGTACAAGGCCTAGACATATGAAGCTGCAACCTAGAGAAAGATCTCTGATTTTAGTTTCGTTCGAAGTCTCAAAGTTTATGTTTTTCTTTATCCATTTTCTTTTGGAGTGAGATTTAAGAATAATTATGTAACTTATCAAGCTGACTTAATTAATAAACTTTTAATCGATTCAAATTTAAACGTTGAATTACAGTATTAAACAAATCATTCATTTAAAGTTATTACGATCATTTTTCTTTTCAAAATGCAATTACATATTACTAGTTCATTCTTTTTTGGTCATCTTCAATATTGAGATTTAGCATGCGAGAAGATCATACAAGGGAGCTCTGCCATCAACGTGGTGGTTAATCTAGCTTCAGACTAGAAAAGATAATAATAATAACGATAATTTAAGGACTAAATAGGCTAACTCAAACACAGTCTAGTTCCACACACACACACACACACATATATACACAGTTTCCCTTTGATTTAAGTATAGCATGAAGAGAAAATACAAATTGGGGGTTACAAAGTCTGTAAATTTGGAGTCAGTTTATGGCGTGGACAGTTCCATGTCTACACACTGACCATCTTCATATCCGCATGTAGCCCTCTCATTCCGGTTCTGCTCCCACGGCATCTCMGATCGATCATCGCTGTTCCCATCATGTTGCTTACCATATTCAAACTGATCAAATATCTCAGGCAGATCATCTAGAATGCCAGAAATATTACCATGGCCTTTCATGACATTGGAAAAATCACCATAACAGTCATGGTTATCTTCCATCAAATAATTTGAGACAGCACTACTGGCAGCAACATCTTGATCAACTCTCAAGTGGCCATGCTTATAAGCTATTTCTCTATGCTTAGCAGTCCAATCAGGACGACTCCACAGATATAAAGGGGGTGCTTCCAAGTTCCGTTGCTCCAATTGCTTGCCAATCACATCAACTGATCCAGGAAGATAAAAAGACTGGAAGAGGACTTRATTACATCAGTGATTATTTATCTCTATTCTTGTCTCATTCAATGAATTGGGGTTGAGGGGAAGGGCGGGGGGCGGGGGAGTGAGAGATTTCTTACCTTTCCAGCAAGTAGTTGATCATCTTCCCAAATTAAATCATACCTATATTTTTTCTTATCAAGTCTGCATTGGCAGAAAAAATTAGGAATAAGGCCACATAACAAATGTTCTGACACTTGTATTATAACGTTACCTTTCAGTTTCTTTAGGAACAATGAGAATGAGAAGCTTTGGCCTGAATGTTAGAGCTTTATTGATGAATTCGTTGGCACGATATGCTCGGACCCCAAATGGTGGATTCAGCCCTATTATCTGTCCGTTAATATGCATTAAGAGAATCTTCAAAAATCATGTAATGGAATATATAAAATGATAGAATGTACCAGTCTTTGGTTACTTACAAGATTGGATCCTTTCGGCAGTTCCCCTAAACCAACAGACATCCAATCTCTCTTCTCAAAATTGAAATCATTCTAAGAATGTATAAGAAGTATGAAACAGACATACAAAGGCAAAATGAAAGAAAATAATATTAGGTAACCAAAAAATAGCCATGAAATATGACAGAAAACTAAAATTAAAAGTTGGAGATGATAAAAGAGTAGCAATAATTAAAACTTCATCTAGAAGGTATTGACAAAGAAAGCTGAATAACAATCATGCCAAAAGACCAAAGTATATTGCAAAGGCAAAAGTGAACAATCAACATTTCCCCAAGGACGGTTTGCTGGTTTAACCATGAAACTAGATTATCTGCAAGAGTACATTATTTTGGGAAGAACGAAATCAAAGAATAATTGCTAGAAGGCATGGACCCAACATGTTCGGCTTGATATCATAATGCTAATAGAAACAATGCCAATGGTTGGATACATGTTCAGATATCTTAAGACAAGCAGGAGTTGAGAATTTGATGGGAGTTGCACCAAAGAATTTCTGCTAACAATCAAATTCAATTTTGACAACTGTAATAAGTATAATAGTGTTGAGAAAATAAATCTGAGGGATATTTTCCGAGTGTCCTACAAACATTCAACAGGGACGCTGCTCTTGGTGAGTGTACAAGATTTGCTAAATGAAGCAGAGTATCAAAGCAATCATCTTCTATCTTAACACTCTATTTTCATCTTAATCCAGTTCCTATAAACATAGAACATTTGTTTTTGAACATAATCATATCCGACTCTTCTAAATCCTCCTCAAAAGGCGATTTTCCAGCCCCTCTCCACCGGAGGAAAAAAGCTAAGCAATGAACTAGCTTTATGATTTTCCTGGCCAGGATCCTACACAAACTCATATCATGATAATGATTCAGCCTGAAAATATCATTACTTATACATATAACATATTTTTAGAAGCAATAGGGCTAGGGAAGGGGAGTTAGGGCACAATTTATGCCCAGTATCTGCTACTACAGAAAGTTTCACAATCCATTAGCCATTTCATTTCTGTCTAACCAAAATCCAGGAGAATTATAATTCTATGTACATCCCTGCTCTATAGGCACCATTTCAAATATAATTAGACAACAGTTTGATCTCTGGCCTCCAAATTAACTGCCAATAAAAAACCCCTATAAGGCTTACTTGCAAGACAAAGTATTACAGTGGATTGCTAAAGAAGTCTAGGATGAAGTACATGTGATCCACCATCCTTGATAAGCCACCTTGCCACCCCTTTGCAAAAAGAGAAAAATAAAGATTTTACACTCAACTGAAGGAAAAAGAATCATTTTGTTATTCAGGAATAAATAGCTTCTCACTTAACTCCTGTGAAACTCCGGCTCAAAGAAAAACAAGTAAAATAATTACTAAAAGTATGACTCACTGGAATTCTTTTAGTAGATAAACGGCGGTTATTGAAGATCATAAGATAACATAATGAAGCTTAGTCAGAGGTATTTAGTAGTTTTATGGAAAATAAGAAATACAAGTAAAGTAAACAGCTCTGTATGTTGACCATAAAAATGAAGCTTGACCTCGTTTTGAAATAATTGCATATATAAGCTATCAGAGTAGCACTAAATTTCAGAAAGAATCAGTAAGTTCCTTGGATCAGTACAGCACACAACCTTTCCACAAAATAATGGACCAAAACTTTCTAAAAAGGACGCACACCTTGGGTGGCATAATATCATAATTTTTGAAGGAGCATCTTGTACCCATCTTGTCAAGGGCTTCTTTCATCATGCAACTGAAATCATTTGAACCACAGCCAAAGTCAACTATCTGCTGAAGGAAATTGGCTGCGTTACATATACTAACAAGAAAAATATCAGCAAACATAATAACACTGGAAAGAATTATGGGATACACCTCAAAACTAAGCAGATCACAAGTAAATTGCTGATTGTGCTCTAAAGTGAAGACAATTCAGGCTTTCTTTAACTATTTTATAGGCAGATGCAAAGAAATTCAAAGTATCATCTTGAGAATCTCCAAAGACATTCAAATTATGTATCAAAAGTTCACGCTAATAAGCATTGTCGATTACTTCTCCTTGCGAAGTAAAAGAGATGCCGAAGAAAAGGTTCCAAATTTATGTCATTTACCAATCGATTACAGAGGTTCATAAACAAAAACAGAAAGCAGAGAATTCACCCTAAGAAACAATTACCAGTGATGATGAGTTGGTGTCTGCACCAACCAACAAGTACATACATGCTTCAAACTAAAACCCAATGCAGATTCTCAAAGCAAACTTCTTAGAACCTTCCTTTGAGTATGTATGTCTGTGTGTATCTCTCAGACAACTTGAGGTATAACTTGTGGAATCATCCATGACAGGAAGAATTTTAGATATAACCAACTAGTTCACGAGATTTTACGCATTCTAAATAGCCTTGGAAGGTATAGCACTAGGCTGTTTTCTCCATAACTCATCTACACTTGCAGATTCAAGAATATTGCAAATTGTCGTATATCAACCACTCAGACAATATAGAAAATAAATTACACAACTCCCTTGCATTTCCCTTGTTCTTGTCAAAATTTTGTTCACCTTCCTTGGGAAATAAAAATTTAAACAGAATCCTAAAGATTGATTTTTAGAATGGTGTTGCCTAAAGTGCAATTTCTTCTACATATATATGTGTGTGTATATATATATATATA
>MEJB01000018.1:1534011-1584754 GCA_001752375.1 Rhazya stricta
ACATACATACATACATATATATATGGATTGATACATGCTAACTAATCAAAGCTTCACCTTCGAGTATGTATGTGAGAATCAACTGCAGACAAAGAAATTTAAGATAAATGACAAAACAAAGCATCAACCTTCTAGTTTGTCCAAGTAAATGGATCAAAGACGAAGCAATTGCAGTAATCACACACACATACAAGCAAAATCAAGCATACAAAAGGACAGGGCATGGTATATTCTCACAGTGTCACCATCTTCCACGTACCACCGGAGTCTCTCAACCACCTGGACATTAGAATGGAGTTTGAGATTCAGGCTTTTGTTTAGCAAATGGATAGCACATCAAGTAAGATCAAACAGTTAACCTACTGCTAAGATACAAGACAAATTATTTTTAGAAAACAAGATCACAAGTACAAAAGAAATGTTAGTTTAAGCAATCATCAATGCATCAAAAAGATTGCATCATAATCAACAAGAATGCAATAAAATTGGACACCATGCAACAGTAGAAAGGAGGATCACAACCTACAGTATACAACATTCCCCATTTGAGTTGTCAAATTCTCATAAAAAAGTAAAAAATAATAACGATAATAATAACACGACAGCAATTTTTTGTTGACTGCTCATACAGAACATCTAAGATTATGATTGTCTTGGATCTTAACCACCAAAGAGAGCAGTAAGCATAAGCACTTAGCAATATGTTAAAATCTAACAAAACTAATCAGCCCTGCCATGCTCCCTCCATAAAAACGCTTGATTTTTGTTTTCAATTTTTTTTTTAGGATACCACAAACATAATGAGGTGCATGCATTGGTGATAATATTGATGCAGGGATAAGAAGATGTTTATTTCGACCATCCTTCAGCTGGTTTCCATTATGGGGATGTAAAATGAACTAAGCTACTAGACGCTTAAACTTGGTTTATCTCTTGGAGTACAGAAAATTTAAATCAAAATAATCTTCGTACAACAATTCAAAATATGTTACGAACCATCAGATATGATTAAGCTAGCTAAAGCCACAAAACAATGATAATCAAGAAAAAAACCAAGCTACTTTGTCTGAACTAAAGTTCATTTAAGTAACCTTCAAAAAAAGAGAGAATCGTATTTACTTACCTCCTCTTATGACACATCTCAATTTAAGCTTTTTTACATATTCTTTTCTTTTCTTCTCCCCCCCCGGTTGAGGATTTGTTTCATATTCGTCTAGGGAATGCGAGATACCATTCCAATCATTTCATCTTCCAATATGTTTATGGCAACTTGTTGTTCATCCATCTCCAAAATCACTAGAAACTCAATTACAAGGTTACCAACTTTCTTCCTTATGATGTATATAATCATCCGTATTATAATGATTTTTCCTTCTCAAGTTAAATTCTATAGTAACCGATATTAGGAAGTTCATAGTCTCCCATAATTAACAGAAGCTTTTCTACATATCAGAGTTAATAGCCACAGATACCAACATACTCTTCATATAGCAATTCTTTTTAATGTTTTGTATTGTCCTTCACATTTAAATCCAAGATTATTATTTTAGAAAAGAACGAGAATCATGGAGTGCATTCAAAATGGACCGGGCCTAATTCCACCTGATAGTTAGCTCATGCGGGAGGACTGTCCAAGTCTATATATAAAGGAGGACACTCCACCATTTCACCCAGCCGATGCGGGAGCCAATACATTCCTGAGCCATATTCCCTCCATGACCCAGAAGGTGGAACAGATACAGAAACCCATACTCGAAATATCAATGTCAATGAGATAGAAAACTAGGCAGAAAGATATTAATCAAGAACTAGATCAATGCGTAAGTACCATAGACCATTTATTACAAGCAAGAAAATTAACTTACCACCTCCAGTTTATCCACTTTCGTGAAATGACGACCAAAAGGTGTGTAGCGCTTGCCGTGGAGGAAAGGACCAAGGTACACATTGAGCTTTCTCTACAAAGTTGAGTAAAATCACTATTTTTTTTATTCTTAGCTTGAAATAAAATGGCTGATGAACTTTATGAGAAAATCGCAAGTAATAAAAAATTCGAAAGCTTAAGAATGCAGAAATGTGCTGCGAAAATTCAATCCTCAATGAATGATTAAATCATGTCAAGTCAGCCTGCTCACTCGATAATAAATATAAAAATAAATGAAATTTAGCGAATTTCAATTATTCATAGCCATGACAAAGATATGAAACAAGAAAAATACATGTAACTACATAGAGAGATATAATTCTAATGATAACTACCAACAGAAGTCTCTTAACTAAAAATGTAACAAGTTCTCAGCTGTTTTCATTGAGCAGTCGTACAACCAACATCCCTGAAAAYTTAATCAACATTTTCAATTGGTGATGTTTAAATGAAGCACTTTCATAACCTTAACTAAAAGTGATGCCACTGCTATCAAATCACTTTGTTCCTAAATAGTATATTTATCTTCTTATATGGGAGACTGCTTAGTTTTAAGGACAAAGTATAGAGAAGCAACTTGGAGCACAGTAAAATACTTTAGATCATTCAAGCACTGACCCTCCATCTGATTATCTGGTGAAGAATTTCTGGCTCACATACAGCTTTTGCTTCCTCAATAGTGCCTCCTCCATCTTCTAGTTTTTTCAAGGCAGTTCGAATGGCCTATGAAGGGTATTAGGTTTTGAGAAGAAGTACAGAGATTTCTTGATAAAAGCAACTTATCTCAATCTGTTAGACCATACCTCTACAGATTGCTCCACCTTTCCTATGGTAATTGTCTTTTCTACAACTACATTTTGGGAGTACATATGACTGGATTTCCTTTTCTTCTCGTTTATGAATTCTTTGGCATCAAATGAAGCAACAGAACTTTCCACCAGTGCAAGTATTCTGCAAAGGCAAGAAAAAATAAATCCTACTCAAAATTCACAATGAGATCAATGTATGGACAGACTCCACTTCAATTCCTCAACAACACAGGAAAAAGGATACCGAGTTCATAGCTTATGAAATAATACCAAACATGAGCAGGTACCTTTTCTCCATTTCAGCGCGTCTTGAAGGCTGGCTACCATATGGCTTCTTTATAGCAGGATTGACTGCAGGAATTTTCCTAGTCTTGCCATCAGCTACATTTTTCACTTTAGGGGGCAATGTCAAATGTGGTAATGGCTTGGGCTTATCTTTAATCCCAGATGACTTTCCTTTCCCCACCACGAGAGGGTTGTACACTTTTTCCCTTAAAGGATCGTGGTTGTGCTTAGAGGATTTCATACTTGGACCATTTTTCTGTTTCGAGACACTACGAAAACGTCTCTCTACTTCTTGAACCCTGCCATGTTTTCCCTTAACTAGCTTCTTGGCTTTTACAATGTGCTCTTCTTCAAGAGATCCAAGCATCTTACTTCTCCTCGTCAACATAACTTGGCCAGGAAGCCGCTGTGAACAATGTTGCCGCTTTCTCATATCACAATCAGGAAATACTAGATGATCTCTTCTAGGTGTTCCAATTTTTTTAATGATCTTATGGTCCCTGGATAAACAACAGGTTAGTAAATTGTGATAATTGATTGATGAAGGAAAATCACAATAGTGCATAGGACAAATCTTACATGCAATATATCAAGATACGCCCATGGAGAAGCTTGTCCCAAGCCCTTCTCTGGACATTTTTGTCTTCATCACATTCAAATGATATAGCCCTGACAAGTAGGGATCTTGTATCAGAACTATCAGCAGCATGTATTTATTCTCACAATACAAAATCATATTCTTTCATGGTGATGAACAACCAGTGTGAATTACTCAACAAAAACAGATAAATAATGCAACCTGGGCAAGCATTTACGGTGGTATGCCTTTGGACAGCGTCTGCAAATTCCAAACTGCAATTCAAAAACACTTTTATCTTCCACTTGCTTACAGTTGTAACATTTGTGCACAGGGCAAGTAAATGAACCTCCTTGAGCAATTTTCTTCCGTTGTTCTTCCGCTTGAGTGTCATCAGACGGATAGAGCAGCTTTGAAACACACTTTGGATGATAAAAGTGGCCACACATTGCAGAAACACAAGGGAAAACCTTGAAAGAATTAAGTAAAATTGATCAAATTGAACATTTTGAAAGCTACTTACGCAATTCAAGATAAATTTTTATATGCACAAGCACAAGAAGATATAAGCAACTCAGGCTACATGAGCAAAAAAGGAAAACAAATATGTAGGTAACTAGTTGAATCCAGAAAAGAAATTCAAAAAAGACTCCAGTGACATTTTTATGAAAGTCATATTGAGTCAAATAACATTAAAAGTGCCATAGACAAGGAGAAGAAAGGATTATGATAATGTCAATTTCAAACTTAATCTTCTTTGTGCCAAAASCTGAACTTGGACTTCATATCCGAACTTCAGGAAACACAGTAACGCTGACCTTCCTCAATTCACTATTCTTCAAAACTGTTGTTATAATATTTCCATAACTTCTGAACAAATCAAATGTGAAAACTCACAGCAGATGAGTAACTTAAAATCCTGATTTATGCATCTAAATCATGGTCTAGCGTACACAGCAAATGTGCATACCTTTACATAACATAGAAGGTCTTAAAGGTGGACAAAAGACAAAATATTTTCACAATTGTGTATCTATGGGCATCTAAAGTGCTGAAAAGTAATAAAAATGCAAGAACCAGTAATATCGCTTAATCTCAAGCTTAACCAATGTCAATCAACGAACAGCAGAAATAAATACAGTAAGACTAAGTTACTAGAACCAATTTATCTGCTTCCATCCCAAATAGAGTCACTTCTTTGAAATATGAGATGCCATATTGCATTAAAGGAAGATTCATACCTCTGCACCAGAAGCTTTGTCAGAAGAACCCAATAAACCACATGCAAAGCATTGATGCTGCTGGTATTGACAGTTCTTGCAAAGGAAAGTATGAATTGTCTGTTGAAAACCAAATATGATCAATTTTATGTAATCTTAAACTAAAAAGAACCAAAGTGAACCCCCCGAACCTCCCCACACCCAAAAAAAAAAAAAAAAAAAAAATTCTCCCACCCTTCCAAGATAATATTAAATGAGCACTTGTGCTTGAGGAGAAAAGAATCATACATCTGCTTGTTCACGATTATAGCCAAGAGATTCACAGAAGGATTCAGTTCCAGATTCTATGGTGGGATGAAAGGACCTTAGGCATCTCCCTTCACAACTGCATCAAAGATTAAAGGTAACAATAAAAGAAATTCAGTAATATTCATAAATAAAACTGTAAACCAAAATAAACAAAAAGATTAGCATCAGACTCCCAACACCAAAAGAACTTGGCTAAGAATGATCTCAGAAAATTTTCACTTGAAGGAAAATGGAGCAAGAAAAAAGATTAAGAAACAATCTTTAAGCAGTAAATCGGCACTGGCTTCAGAAGTCTAGCTTGTGAGCGTCAATAAGTCACATGGTACAAAGCTGGAGATAAAGACAAAGTTCTTTTGTTTTTATTATGCATGTTTTAACAGACAAGTGGTTGTGAAGTTTACAAGTCATTACCAAAAGAATGCGACACATGATAATTCATATGCATAGATTCAGAAAGCTTCATTAAAACTAAAGTAGTCCCAGGGAGCATCCACATCACACACATCCCATTCGAAGAATACATTTGGGGTAATTTAAATAGCTTGAGGTTTTAGAGAGATAGCTACCGAATAGATTGTTTTAGCAAATGAATAAGTGTGTTACCCTATGAAAGCTCTACCATTCTGCGTGACCTAGAAACTGTAAAGAAGACCACTGAAACAGAAGCTTTCAGTGTGTCTTAAGCTGCTCAGACAGAGCTGGTCCAAAGACTGGACATGTCCAACAGACAGAATATTACTTAATAGTATCACAAAATCTGCTAAATCCATCCATCTACAGATATTCTTTCTTTTCATGAAGGCCAAAGTAGCTTCTCTTTTCATTCTTTTAGTCAGTTTGACCTGAAACTCGGGACTAGAAAAGATAAATGAACAGACACTAGCAGCAAGTGCCATACCACAACAGTTCTCCCCCATCGTCACAATATGCACAGACGGAGCAAAAAGGTTCCTCACTGTCTGGAGAATCACTGACATCTTTCCCACAAACTTCATAACCGTCATCCTCAATGATAAACTTGGATCTTTTTGATACTTGACTTTCCTGTAAGAAAAAACAATTTAATTCCTCAGGTTAAAGATACTAAAAGAAGCACAATAAAATCAGATTGACACCTTCACACTAACCTCATTTAGGGCTGCCCTCTTGCCATAGATTTCCAACAGAAAGGTTGCTACATACTGTTATAACATTTAGTTGTCAAAAAGGAGAGGGGATATGAATAAGAGACATACAAAAGAAAAAGAAAGAGAGAGAGAGAGAGAGAGAGAAACCCAGTAGTATGCATGGACATTTACATATTTTGTTACCATTGCCTTTTTGGTATAAATTAAGAATGAAGGTAGACTTGAATATCAACAAACACATAGAACCAACATTTTCTACCTAAATGAAGTTGCTGAACACAAATCAGTTATGGAGAAAATAAAGAAACAAAGATCAAATTTCTTTTGTAGTTTTCAAAGTCAGGAAGATATCCTTAGCTTAATCTGAATCTCTTTACACTAAGTCATTAGTAACTGTTACATATTCTAGGAACGTTCTCTCATTTCCTGACAAGATGACAGCTATTTCGTGTGTCACTGCATCATAGCAATACCATTTAAACCTTGCAGAATCACATTTATACCTGGAAATCACACTATTCAATCTTATTCTTCCTAATCTCTAAGGACAAGAGTAAGGGCATGGGAGTAAACAAGCAATATCTGTTGCCATTGGAGTCGTCATGCCAGAAAAGCTAAGAAAAGCTAAAATGGTATATACGTTTCATGGAGAATGATGCCAATTTGCATTCCAGCGCAACATGGTGAATACAGTGCAAACCTTGGATTTTGCAATCCCTTTATCCCTTCGAATGGCTTCACTAATCAATGGCACGTGGTCTAGAAGATCATTTTCTGAAGGTAGAACCTCATATGTGCTGAATAAAATTACCCATTAATCAACCATATAATAATATTAAACAATATTAAAAAGTAGCAGTATAGTTATGCATGCCTCAAGGTTTTCAGAATGTAATTCCACAGGTTCTCTCCAGATTCCTCTGGATTCTTCCTAACAAAATGGAGAAAGTGAACTGCAACCAATATTGTCTTAATCATAGCTTCATAACTCTTTCTTGGTCTGTGAAGCTTTATCCACGTTTTATCCTTGGCGAGCACATATATTTCAGGCAGGACATAAGAGAGCTCAAATTTCCATGCAACGATTTTCTTATGGATTTGCTGAAGCCCATCGTCTGCAGTCCCACATAAAAACACTGGCAGAACTGGTTCCTCTAACATCTCTCCTTCCTTCCATTGAAGTGGCAAAACAGAAAACGAGACAAGTTCTTCATTTTTGTCAACAATATGGTACTTTGTTACACAATCTGGTACAATCTCACCTTCTTCATCAGAGGATGCCATGGCCTAGATACACCAGAAAACATTTACATGTTGTATTAGTACTAACAGCGTAACTCCAAATAAACAAAAGTACAGTATACTTAAATAATATAAGCATTCATATATATATTTTGAAGAGTATACTCCATATTCTTAACATTTACGTAAACAAACTCACAAGGATCATTCATGAAAAAACACCACGTCTTAACCTTAAAAAAAGGCCAGCCACATAGTACTTCTTTCATTTCACACTTTACCAAAAAAACAAGTATAAGACCACTTATGATATGAAAATCAGCAATTTAAAGGAAAAACTGAATAAATGAAATACTCTAAAACTCAAAATTATAATAATGTATTGCAATTATACACCTTCCTGATCATGTGAAACAGGCCAAACTCAGMMAGTGCCAAGCATATCAGGACAGAAATTTCTAAAACACTCAAAAAGAAAAATATCTATTAGGGTGGATCCTTTCGAGCAAAGTGAACAACAACGATTTATAGACCAAAAAGATAACAAGCACACACCTAGACAAGTGCATGTATGATAAGCAACTAGAACCAACAAACTTGAGCAATATCTATACGCCCATCTGCTAAAAAAATTTTAAACATCAGAAAGAAAATAATAAAACCTTTTTCTTGCTGAATTCTCACCGTTTTTACCTCGTTTCCTTGATTTGTCTTTGGCAAAATGCAAGGGAATCGAATGGTTTCCAGGGTAGGGTGCAGAAGCACTGGTTAGTTAAGAATGGGTAAATGAAGTTTGGAGAATCACAACGAAGGAGATTATTCACGACCTATTTACGTCGACATCACCTCGCATGCCCAGAAACTAAAGTACAATTTTTTCCGGAAATTTGAACAAAAAGCAGAGGAAAAAAAAAGTGTCAGCTAAATGCAAAAGTAAAGCAACAGAGAAATACATAAGGGCAAAAAATCAGCATTCAGAGACCAAAGGGGAAGCAGTGAGAAAGAAATGGAGTGGTAACCGTTGCCGGAGATGAAATGACCGCTCAATTCCCAGTGATCACTTGTTTCTGTCTGTGGGGATAGTATTTTTGTACAAAATGCAAGGAAATGCTATACTAAACCCTCTTGTTGCTACATTCTCACTGTTTTTACCCCATGTTCCTGAATTGTTTTGGGTAAAATGCAAGGAAAATGAATGGTTTCCAGTGCCACTGAGGTGCCTGGTAAAGTTAAGAACAGCTAAATGAAGTTTAGAAAAATCACAACGAAAAAGATCATTCACGGCCCTTTCACGTCCATATCAACTCGCATTCCCAGAAACAAAAAGACTTGGCATTAAAAGACAATTTTTTCTGGAAATTTGAACAAAAAGCAGAGGTAAAAATGTCTGAGCYAAATGCAAAAGTAAAGTAACACAGAAATACAAAAGGGCATTTAAAAAATCCTCATTGAGAGAGCAAAATGCAAGCAGTTACCCTTGCCTAGATGAATGACCGCTCAATTTCCAGCGATCATTTGTTTCTGTCTGCGGAGGATGGTTTCAGTTGTGTGTTTTTGTATGGGAATTTACATTTAAAGTAAAAARGAAAGCAAACCTCCCAAMAGGTCATGATGATCGTGTGTCTTTTCTAGGATTTATGTTACATTAGGCCTTACTTTTGTCCGGTCACTCGATAATTGGTCTTTTACTTATTCTCTCTATTCTTTTCACGCATTCTTGCATATTCAAAGCTTCAAAAGCCAGATCCTTATAATGATACATTCTTTTCGATTTTTTGACTTTATGCATTAGGCAAAGATTCATGGAAAAGATAGAGATTAAAATAAAACTACTTAATGATTAAGTTTTAAAAGACGGTAGTCATGACTATTTGCTTTATGTCTGTTCCAACCTTTTTCTTAGCACATTAATTGCCATCCCCAACTTTGAAATTTGCATTTTGACATTTGTTTTTGTTACACAAGAGAACGCCTGTAGCATCCTCTAGACATTTATGAATCATCAGATTTGGAATTAATTTTTTGTATCATCTTACTATGGACCGTTCGATCTCTCAAAAAAAATATTAGAATAACACGAAATAAAATTTACTTAATTATCTATAACTAATTTATAAATATGAGAGAAAATATATATTTATTTAATGCAGTATGATAGTATGAAAAAAAAAAATGATTTCCTTTTGAATGCACAAAAGAAAATGTGCTATTATTACAAGCTTTTATCCACCAAAAAAAAAAAAAAAAATCCCAACCTTGACAAATGGGCTTCTTAATAATTATCTATATGTTTCTTTTGCTCGTATTATTTTGTGCATAAATCTTTTAAATTCATTTTTTAATTAATATGTGATATTAGATGCCCTCTATGTTAATAGCTCATTTGCTTTTATCTTTTTGGTTACACTCTCGTTATTCCTCTCTTTTGGGTCACTATATATATATATATGCACGCTTATACATTTATTATTCATATGGAAATACCATAAAAGACTTGCTGTATATACATGGAAATATGTTCATTTTATAGTTGTACACATGTAAACATAGGGATACATATATATATGATACTTACATAACATAATGCATACATGTATATATTTACATATACACATACATATATCACTTTTATTATGGGGTAATTAAATGCATAAACGCATACAAATAGAAGCACATGCATATACATAATAGGAGATAACACACATAAGCATATATGTAAATACATTACATCTAGATACACATCACATGCACATATACATATACATATACTCAGATACCAAATTCGGGGCCAGGATCAGGGCCTGAATCATAATCAATCACTAAAAATTCGTCTATCTTTAYAATAATTACTATTGAGTTAGGCAGATAAAGTATTCAAAACATTTTACTGCAAATAAACATATATCTTAACAGCATTTAGGATCRTTTATTTCTTAACGATTTTAAAAAAAGAAAAATCCAACATCCAATGTTCTTTCATACCTTTCTTCCGCTTCAACCAAAATTTCTCCAGGTATCCGAGGAGACTTTTACCGAGCATTTCAAAGCTAACCTTTTTTGAAGGTAACTTCCCTTCATCTAGGCGCGCGATTGAAAGATTCCAAGTATTGTAAGATACTTTTTTAGAATAGAAAAGAAATAAACTTGGCTAAATGTAGAAAATATATATGAATAAAAAAGCTCCATTTAGAAAGATATATGAATAAAGAAGCTCTRAGCTTTTATTGAAGCAAACRTATTACAAGTAGAGAAAGATATTTTCTTGATGCCTTTCTAAGGCTTACATACTTCTTATTTATACTAGATTCCAAACTTTTTAAAATTCAAATCAACGGGCTTTAGGTCCAGACTGGGCGAGTCCCTACATTCCACTTAGTCTGGGCAAGTTAGCGCCTATCTCTCAGCAATCAAGACTCAGCTAAATAAACATAAGGATTACAAACAACCCGAGGTAACAAAAGTAATACGAGCTAGAATTAACCATAAGTGTTACAAACTCAAAATTAAAGCCCAAAGTTTCAATATTTCAATCTTACAAGAGTTCTAAAATTAAAAAAGAAAGATAAACAAGAACAATCCTAATAAAAGTCCTGCCTCACACATACTTAGATCGCTAATCCCGTGCATGTGTGAGGATGTAGTTTTAGCAAATGTTTACAATACAACATTTTCTAAAACTGAATGTGGAGAGAGAAGAGAATGAGAAAACATATATTACAGTAAATTATCTACATAACTGGAAGCCATTAACAATATTCCAAGAATTGATTAAGGTTTGGCAGAACAAGTTATACACAACCAAGTCCACACACCAACCTTATCACTTATCACCCAGGGAATGCATGCGATTTCAACCTCAACACCACAGTCAATCATTATGCATTAATTTACTAGCACAGCTCTTTAGAATTACCCGCACTCAATTAACCTCCTAACTCGAGTACTAGAAACCCACATGTTTGCGGTGAGTACCTAAAATGCAGTAGTCCACCCAACGCGTACATACTCGTCACAGATATGGTCCATAGGCTATTAGCCCAATAGGCTAACTCGATTGCCGTCGCTCAACGGCTCAAGAGGGGCTCACGTTGGTGACCAACCAAACTGCAGCACTTTGCCCGTTAAGATAGCACTCCAAGTCACCGACGGTGTACTCCATTACCACAATGGACAATCCAAGACAAGCAATAACAAATAACAAGGATTCATCCATACCAATATAATCTTGGAAATACTAAATCCATACAATGTCATTTATGAAACACGTTCATCACAATACACAATTCCAAATTTCACTTCAAGCTAATGAAAATGAATTATGTAATAAGTATGCATTTGAAAATCTGAAACATATAAAGAAATTTCAAAAGAGCATCCACGTTTAATGCATCATGGTTTTCAAAAGAGTTTTCARGAACTCACTTGATACAGAGAAGCACATGCATGAAACGTTAGCTTTCTCGATTATGCCCCCCTATAACATGCAATAGGAGAAACTTAGTTTACACTACAACATGTGGTACAAGAATACAAAATTCCTATTAAGCGTCGTTACAAGGTGTCTAAACCTTGGTAAACCCAAACTTAGGGATTTGGAATGAATCKAGAAGTTTTCAATGTGATTGAGTATGTAGGTTTACTAATTTGTGTTTTGGAAAGGTATGGTACATTCAATTGAATGCGAGCCCCTTGAAGGGTTTATTCCCATGGTTTTTTGAATTTCCGGAGAAGAGATAAGAGATGGTAGAACTAATCTAAATATTAGAATGGGAAAAATTGGAATGAAGCTACCCAAAAGGGGTGCTAGGAACAGTTTTGATTTTCAGCCTGGTAGGCTTGGTAAATCGAGCATATCTCCAAACCAGGGTGGCCTTTATCCATGAAAAAGGTGCCCTAATGCTCCTAAGACTTAGGGCTAACTAAGCATACAAGAAATTGCATTTTGATGTCCCATAAACTCGCAAAAAATTGCTGAGTATAGAGCTATAACCAAAATCACATAAATCTGAYAGGGTTTAGTAAAACGATTATATCTCAGGTTCCAGGAGTTTTCCCACGAAACTTATTGCAAAATTCTTGTAAGACACACAGGAATGGAAGCATATAAAGAACTCCACACTTTGGAGCACAGATAAATTGCATATTCTCAAAAAGCATATTCTCGAAAACAATGAGTTATGACAGGATCTTAAACTGGCGGGGTTTGGTTATATGCTTGCTTTATAACTTCTAGATGGTATTTTKTTCCCTCAGTTTTGCTTAAGAAAATGCTCCTAAGAAGTAAAGCCAACTACACATGAACCATATTTGTGTTTCATCCCTCGATTAACCGCAGAAATCTCCAATATAGAAGCTTAAATCATAAACTTTTCCCCTAGGAACCAAGAGGTATTTTCAGTGTTTAAAATGTGTCAATATCCTCAAGAACAATATTTCCTTAATGCTAAACACCACAATATTTCAGAGAAAACAATGGAGGCCAGCAAACATAACACCCTAAGGCAAAACTTTTAGTCATTACCCATCTATCGAACTTGAAATTTAAGCATCAAAAGGAAAATGGAAAATCCTTGCCACCGCACTAAGGCTCTACCACCTCACCACTTCTCCAAGCTAATTTCCAGATTGTTCTACACCCAAAATGGAAAATGCAAGCCACCCAAAATCATGAAAGAACAGAACTTCTGAGAGATGTACAAGTTCCCATTTCATCTACCAACAACAGCAAAAACAAGAAAAGAAAAKAAAAAAATATATAACGTGGAGAAAAGGAAACACGATTTGCAATTATTTCTGTCCTGCTCACAGAATAATAGAGTGCAGAAGTTGCAGATAGTATTTAAGATCAATAGAAGGATGAAGTTTTTGTACCCTGTAAAAGAAAAGGACAAGGGAAAGCAAACTAAGAGCTTTACAGGGGGAAACAACTAGAGATCTCTAAGGCACATGAAAAGAAAGAGACCTTGAAAAAAAAACATTAAAAAAAAGAAAATCTTTCAAGATCGCAATATAGAGGGACTTGACTCAATAATTGGCACCTTCCTTTTCGAACAAAGACTCCACATCATCATCAGCTAGTAATACCATGTCAACCGGTAAGGTATTCACACAGCAAGAACCAGCACAGAYAATGCATGCATCAAAAGCTTAAAAGGATTTGAAAGATAGGTATTCCCATGACATATTAACTTAATTCAACTAGAGATCGCAATAGAATAAACCCTAACTCAAACAAAATCTTAAAATTCATCATCAGAATCAATCCGAACCGCCACAAGAACGAAACCCCGTCTATCAAACTTCGAAGAACTAATAAAAACTACCTCAATCTTGCAAAAAAAACAACTTAAAAAAATAACAGAATCTTGCATTTATATGTAATGCCTAATTCCACGCGAATAAAAAGAAAAAAAATCAAAGATCTGTTACTTAAATCCAGCAGTAATTAAATAAACAAACTAAAATTTCAGCAAGCGTTCTTCCTAAGATTAATGCCTCCTAAAATTACACTTTAACAAATGCATCACAAAGCAAAACACCCAAAAAAGAAAATTCATATCTGCATCAACAATGGGCCAACAATTAATCTAGTAAATAGACCCAAAGAAACTAGGAATTTTCAAAGAGGAGATTGCCATTACCCGGAGGTTTGAAGCTGGAATGTTCAGGAACTAAAAAGAGAGTGACCCGTAGGGCTGCCTGGAGGCTACTGATCTTGCATGCAGCCATCGATTCTGGAAGGAAAAGAAGGTAACTCAGTTTTTCAGTACATTGGGGAACAAGAGGAGATGAAATCTGTTAAAGAAGTGAAGGGATCCATCCTACTCCTGAGAGATTAACCGGTTGGCTTGGCTAAAATGCTGGAGAGAAGGACGACTTCCTGCTGCTGATGCTGTTGCTCGGAGATGGAGAATCGGCAACGGCAAGGAGAGAGGAAGAAGAGAAGGAGCAGAATGTGAGAACTAGAGAGGAACTGAGGTTTCAAGAGTAAACTGATGAAACCCAGCTTACTCAAATACAAAATGCCCCTGGTCCTTCCCGTAATTGCTACTGGTTTCTGCCGTTGCTGTGGCTTCAAGAACCAAGATTCAAGGAGTTTCAGTGGGTGTTCGGAGAAGAGGAAGGAAGGAGCCACAGAGAGAAGGGTGATCGGTGAAGGTGAGGATCAAATGGAGAGAAGCTAAATTTGAATAAGAAGGCAGATATGGGAGTAGTGCTCTGGTCAACCATGTGAGAAGGAAAAAGGAAAGAAGTGGCCATGCATTGGCTGCCTTGGCCAGTCACCCTTTGCATGGCTGCAAGATGTCTCAACCAAGCTTCCCATTGTCCAGACTTGCCCAGGGATTGGAATAAAATTTCAGGTAAGTTTTGAGGTGGCGAAAATAATTTAGTTTTAGTGTTGAGGTTTCAGATTCTCCTAACTAGCACCTAATTTAGAATTTTAACTAAAGTAATAAAAGAAAATTTAGACGACTTCAATAATAAAACGCGAACGACCTTCAAGCATTTATCRTGTAATTCTAAACATATAGTATGCGTAGAAGGAAATAAAAGAAAATGGAAGACTTCCGAGAATCAATAAGGAAAAATTAAAATTATTTCGCAAGTTGTACAAATTAAGCGAAAATATTGCTAGCGACCCATGGCGTTCGACTAAGAATTTTGTATATATATATATATTATAATACTTACATGAACATAAATTTTTATACGTCAAATTAAGATCATGTTATATAAATATATATTCCTTTATTTATTTGGTTTTAGAGCTAAAATTGAAATCGCCATGTGATTCGAAGAAATTTATGTGGTTGTATTTCAATTAACTTTCGGGAATAAACTTTAAAAGATTCAAAAAGATTTGGGCCCCATTATGAAATTTCCATAAATTTTAGGGTCAAAATTTAATTTCCATATATTGGGGTAAAATATTGTTGGAAAAGTTTTAATAAAGAATGCTTTAACAATACATAATAGACATAAATAATTCGAAGAAATTAATAATAATTATTAGAGATCTCCATAATAAAATACATATATATAAGTCCGATTGGGAATTATTAGCAATTAATATTACTTATGAATTACTATGTTATCATTTAGATAAGTATAATTGATAAAATCATCACTATTTTCTGAATTTATCGCATCGTACAAAAAATATTCCATTGCATCAAAATTTTGTTTGATTCCAATAAATATTTATTTGATTTTTTATCTCAAAAATATTTGATTGATATCGAATACTTTATTTTTTTCTACTTTCTAAAACTTCAAATATAAAATACCAATATCTTAAATATTCTTTTAGGTGAAGAATTAAGGTGGAGAGGAAGGAAGGAAATAAATAAAATAATCTCAAATATTTTCAAAGGGAAATTATATATCTTAATGGTAATAAATGCTTCACTAATAGATMGTTATTATTATTAATTAATTCATCATTTTTTATATTTTTTTATAATCTTTAATAACTTTCTTATTTTTTACAAGCTAACAATTATTTGTCTTTTAAAATTGTATTTTAAAAAAAAAAATCAAGCTACCATTTGATTGGTACAATTAAGGCGGTTTTAATTCCCTAGATAAGGTTCTTTAAGGAATTGTTTGTTATAGTTGTTACAAGATGAATATGTTATCCATTTTCTCATAACAGGCACTAAGGAATGGCTATATGTATAGGCGTATTTAAAAAAAAAATTGAATTTAAAAAACTTTCGAATCTTGTCAATCAGAGTATATTTATAATAAAAACGAATAAAGGAATTAAAGGATTTAAACATATATAAAAATTGTACTTTGATTTGATATAATAAAGAGCGTATAAAAAACATTTATGAAAAGATTTTTAGTCAAAAAATTCCATCCATATACTAATATATGAAAGGACAAAACTTTTAAACATTAATGGAAGGAGAAATAGGCATAAAATCATGGATTGTTACTCTATGAGCTAGAAATCAAGGTTCGATTGGACTAATAAGTAAGAACATATTAAATTAATATTATCTCAAATTGAGAAAAAATATTAATTACATAAAAGATAAGATAATTACATAAATATAGGATATCTGATTCCAAATCTATTTAGAAAAAAAAAGATAAGATAATTTTACTTTACAAGTGTCGAAAAATTAATCTCATAATGAGTAAAATAATTAAGTAGCTTAGTACTTAAATAGTACTAAGGAAGTAACGTTGAACGATTTGAATTCAAATCTTATACAATCATCCCRACAGACCAATATGTGTATGTAAATTAACTACTTAATTATTATTTACCTAATTATCTTTAATTAGCTTAATTGGGGAGCGAGACAGGACCAATAGGATATTTCTGAAAGATTTACTACTCGAAATTTATGCAACTTCCGAATTTGAAGGGAGGGACACTATGGTGACCGGTTTAAACAACTCAATATATAGCCATCGTTGGCTTTGCTTTCTCCTTCACTCTCATCATTCCTCCAGGACTTCTATGCTTCATCTTGCAGCAGATAGACCTGCACTTAGCCATTTGCTTTTGGAATCTCCTCCTTTCCATCTCTCGGTTTCTGTCTCKGTTTTGTACTTGGGTTTTTCATCAGGAAGGGATTGTACTTTCTTTTTCTTCAGAATCAGCAACGGAGAAGAGGTCTTGAAATAGTTGGAAACGATGGAAGGAGCGGTGCATCTAGAAGATGCAACAGCCTTCAAAGAATGCTTGTTTCTGGCAAAGAAGAACCCTTATATTCTTCGTCTTGCTTTCTCTGCTGGCATTGGTGGTCTTCTCTTTGGCTACGACACAGGTCCTCCTCTTTGTTTCTCTCTGTATGTATATATATATATATATAGGTTTATCATGTATAGATATTCTGCAAGTTTAATCTGATTTTCTGGGTTTTGCATGCTGATTGAAGGAGTCATTTCTGGTGCACTTCTGTATATTCGAGACGACTTCGATGCTGTTGAAAAGAACACCGTCCTACAGGTTACCACTGTCAAGATCTACTCAAACTATCCCTCGACATGCCCATCTTCTTTTTTTAAAATTCGATCACATCTTTTTTTTTTCTCYCTCGTTTTTTGCTTTAGAAAATCTATTTTGTTATAGTTACCATTATCACCATATCTTCATTTGGTAAGCTTTTATCTCTTTGGATAAATGCAATGAATGTGCATATATCTTTATAACCTTTACGTTTAGTGTCATTTAGCGATATGACACATGTATATATCTTTTTGAATAATTTTTTTTATAGTGAAATATCTATAAGTTCAATAATTTTGGGATGATACAAATTCTCTCACTTTAAAAAACATAGTTGGAAAGAAATACTCATCTAATTCTTCTTATTTTATAGAAAAATATGAACTATTTTCTCACTAAAATGAAAAGTTTAAGGTAAAATAATAATATTATCGTCTATGAAAAATTATTATACCATTAATTTATCGACTGTTAATATATATGTTTAATATTCACCAGGAGAGTATAGTGAGTATGGCAATCGCCGGAGCTATAGTTGGAGCTGCAATTGGTGGCTGGTTGAACGACAAATTAGGGAGGAGAACTGCCATCCTAATTGCTGATTTACTTTTCTTCATTGGAGCTGTTCTGATGGCTGCAGCCCCAAATCCTGCTGTTCTCCTTCTTGGCAGAGTTTTTGTTGGTATTGGGGTTGGAATGGCATCGTTTACATCCCCATTGTACATCTCAGAAACTTCTCCGACAAAGATAAGGGGTGCCTTGGTTAGTACCAATGGATTCCTCATTACTGGAGGGGCCTTCTTATCCTACATTATTAACCTCGCATTCACTAAGGTAATTTAGTTTCTTTCTATCCTTTCTTAATTCTTTGGTTCTTTAACAAGAAGTTGATGTTGATGTAAAGTTGCTTGACAAGATCAGGCACCAGGGACTTGGCGGTGGATGCTTGGCATTGCTGCTGTACCAGCTCTTTTGCAGTTTATACTAATGCTGCTGCTTCCCGAATCACCTCGCTGGCTGTATCGTAAGGTGATTTCTGAAACCTCCTTCCATGTACTGAAACTCTTTGCTCTAACATGACCTTAAAGAGCATGCAATTGTTACAACAGGGCAAMAAGGAGGAAGCTATAACAATAATGGCGAAGGTATATCCACCTGAAGTGGTTGAAGAAGAAATTCAAGCTCTTAAGGAATCAATTGAAAATGAAGAGGCCGAAAGACAATCAGCTGGGAAGATTAACATTTTTAATATATTGAAGATTAAAACTGTAAGAAGAGGACTTATTGCTGGTGTAGGTCTTCAGGTCTTCCAGCAGTTTGTGGGCATAAACACTGTAATGTATTATAGCCCTACGATTATTCAATTAGCTGGATTTGCTTCTAATGAAACTGCACTTATGCTCTCACTTGTCACTGCTGGACTGAATTGTTTTGGCTCGGTTGTCAGTATATATTTCGTTGATAAAACTGGAAGAAAGAAGCTACTGGTTCTCAGTTTGATTGGCATCGTAATCTCCCTTGGCTTCTTAGCAGCGGTGTTCCAGGTTTCAACTATAAAAGCACCWAAAGTTGGTTTAGCTGAGACGTCTCACTTTACAGGACTCACTTGCCCGGCTTATGAATCAGCTGGCTCTCCAAGCTGGAACTGCATGACTTGCTTAAAAGCAAGTACAAGTTGCGGATTTTGTGCTGCTAAATCTGAGGTAATATATCACGGGCACCATTTCTTTCAAAATTTTGTGAATCATCAAAGCAAAAGCAACTTCCTGGACTAACTGTTTTTGTTTTTAAAGATGCTTCCAGGGGCCTGTTTAATCTCGAATGACACAGTTGGGAGTACTTGTCATGGAGAACACAGACTATGGTACACAAAAGGATGCCCGAGCAAAATTGGATGGCTGGCTATCGTGGCCCTTGCTGCTTACATTATATTTTACTCTCCTGGAATTGGTACAGTCCCCTGGATTGTCAATTCCGAGATATATCCACTGAGATTCCGAGGAATGTGTGGAGGAATCGCAGCAACAGCAAACTGGATTTCGAACCTCGTAGTATCACAGTCATTTCTATCCCTGACAGAGGCAATTGGAACTTCTTGGACATTCCTTATATTTGGAGTGTTTTCCTTCATCGGCCTCTTTTTCGTCCTGATCTGCGTGCCTGAGACTAAAGGGCTCCCAATCGAAGACATAGAGAAAACATTAGAGAAGAGAGCTCTGCGGTTGAAGTTCTGGGGAAAAAGCAGCGATAATCAGCCAAAGAATCAAGTTTACCCTTAGTCCTGATTCACAATATGATGATGAATAAAACAATGTGTAGGTTGAAGGCCTTCGTTAAACCATTGTAATATCTCCCAGATGATCTGATTCATCTTATATTTTTCTTGAATCATGATTCATCTTATATTAAAGTACTTCCTTTGTTTTTCCCTTGTCCTGCTCCTTTCAAATACCTGATTTCTTGAAATGCAAAAGAGTTGATAATAGGATTAGCTGATTGAAGGTCAATATCTCAACTAGCAGAGGTACGTTTTTCTAATGCTTGCTGCCATGAAAGAAACCTTATTATCTACTAGCATATAAGTTTCTCAGTATTTTCATGGTTTACATGTCCTCGAACWCGAAATATGGTTTAACGAAAGCACGCTCCTTCTTCCATTAACAGGATTTGTACTTGGGACATTATTTAAGRAAAATCAAGTTACTTACTACTCAAATCGAYCATTGTTGATCTAGATATTTTTATGATTTAAGGGACTTGATAATACATGCTCTCGAACTCCTTATCACTCTTGCATTAATAGAGTTTGAACTCAAAATATTGTTCAAAGAAAACCAAGCAACTTATCACTCCAACCAACCATCTTGATCTAGKGACACCATTTCTTGGTGATCCTAACGAGGGCAAATGAATTGGAAGAAAAATAAAAGCTTTTTATTCAGTTTGAGAAACCCTAGCCAGAGGTATTCTATGTTAGCTTGAAGTACATACCTGGAATATTGGGTGGCAATTAGAACGGTCAAAATAAAATAGGTCCATCGAATTAGTTCAATTCATCATATAAAATGAATGAGTTCGGGTTGAATCTTTTCAACCCATTTGTAGATGAGCTTACGAGGGCTGCGAGGTTGGTTAAGGTGGGTCAACGCACTTGTTAATTGAAAAAAATAAAATAAAAAAATTTAAAAATCAATTGAAAAAAAGTAATTTAGATTCATTTGTTCAACTATTTGGTTAATGCTAAATATTACATTGTATTATTTATTTTAATTTTATAGACTTTACTTAAATTAACTTAAAAATAAAAAATATTGTATTGTTTATTTGGAATTTGTTGATGTAATTACTTAAATTTTGAATGATATATAATATAGAGTATATTATTGAAATGTATTTCTTAGAGATATTTTAATTTTTTTAATTTTTAGCGGGCTAACCCCTAATTGACAACCCACTTTGGTTGGGTCAGATTGGAGTTTTCCCAACTCGTTGTGATAGTGGGCCGATCTGACCCGTTGCTGACCAACCCATTTTACAGCCCTAGTGGCAAAGGATATAAGCATAGATCCAGGTGTTTTCGTTATTGGGCTGATAATTGGCCTGCGGTTTTAGCTGTATATGTCGTTTGTTTTTTGTTTTGATCTCGTGCCTTCTTTTATTCATAAACTCTTTTTTTTTTCTATATTAATAAAATCATAACGTGTAAATATCTTTTAAGTCTTAAAATAGTGGAGAAGATGTTTATAATAGAAAAATATATTAAAATATCTCATTTAAAAAATTATTTTTTATTTTCAAAATGCAAAAAAAAGAAAAAAAGAAATTCTTATAATTTCATCATTGCTTATGCAATTATTGTCGGAATTGTTGTACCGATAGATTGACTAGAAGATGAGTTATGTACCCCCGTCGTGGACACTAGGAAAGCAACTCAATGCAAGAAAACCTTCCGTCAAGACAACCTATACCGAGGCAAAAACCAACACATCATGCCAACACTTGTTTGATGGTTTTCAGGAACCCAAAGACGTTAGCCAAARTTTCCAGAACCAAACCAAAGTGGTCATGACCCGAGCACCACAAAGCCCTCTAACATGGTTCATCGACCTGTCAAAAACCAGTGAGTACCTAAACAAACAGATGCAGTCCTCAAATTTATCCACTTTCCATGCGCAAATTGGGACGTCACAAAGCATGTCATGGGTCACCTCAGCCTCCTTAATGAAGCTGCGATAGTGGAACTTAACGGCTTAGATATAGAGGAGTTCACCGTCTAGGGGTCGGTTATATGGCAATTTAACAGATATCTCTATCTTTCGGATCATCTGCTCGACCGACCTTCCYCTTTAACTGTAGGATAAACCAACCTTATCCTGTTGCTTTTTGAGCTTCTTATGGGGCACCTAATGCCAAACCATAAGGTCTTGTCGAGCAAAATTCGCCCGGAAGTGGCAATAAAACTATTTGGTTGTCAGTTAATTTAGATGTGAGAGATGGCTAAAAAATGTCATATGTTAAGTTACGATTCGGAGAAGAATTTAGTCACGGAAAAAAAGAACGGAAAAGAATACAAGAGAAAAAAATTATTAAAATTTTTAAAATTTATTATGCATATTTTTGTTTGAAATTTTGGAGAAAGTAAATAGAACACCACCTCTCTGCATGCATTATTTTTTTTAGAATTATGCAATTATTTTTTAATATTTTCAAATTTAATTCCTTTTTAAATATTAAAAATAATTCTCGACACGTTAAATTAATAGTGAGGAATCAAATTACTCTCGCAATATGAAATTTTTGACAGTTAAACAAGACCCTATAATATTTATTTTATTTTATCTTGGTGTAAGAAATAATATCTATGTTCGACTTTATTCTTTAATCACAAATTGTGTTGATAATGCTTCCTTTATTGACTAATTTTTTCAAAATTTTCGTATTTTTTTCTTTTTAAAATTTTATATTTTTCAAAAAAATTCAAACTAACTCAATTCTAGCTCACGCTTGAGCATGAACCGTGATGTCAACTTTCTTGAACTCGTTCGTCCTGAGTTCCATATTGAGTTCTAGCCTGAGTAAACCCGACTCACCTAACACCCGTAGATACAGCCGCAAATGTGGTAGTTCCCCTCGTGCCCTCCTCGCGTGATCCCTCAGGTTTGAAGTTTGATGCAAACACGTCAACTGTCTTTGGTCTTCATAGGAGACTTTCCTTAAAATAAATACAATATTTTACTCACAAAAGTTGACCGCCTATTCATTGAAAGAAGTACAAAACATAATCAATTGGACAAAATCGAATTTCCTAAAGTTGAATCTTATCTTACAAGGAAATTATCATAAATCACATCGATTTATAACCTTAATCTCAGACATTATTCTTCATTAACGTCGGTCCAAGATAATAGGTCCAATTTAATATAATTTTTTTYCAAATTAACTGTTATTTGTTATTTTCATTTTTATTTTAATTACTTTCGTGAAACGGAAGTAGTATTAATGATGATAGCCGAGGCTGAGACCACTTACAATGTCCAAACGCAGAATAAGCAAAGGAAGTTGGAATTTGTACGAACGTGACAGGTGACCCTGTTATAAGACAACATCATGGGCTAAGGTAGAATATGACTAAATGTGCTTGTTGGATCGGATTAATAATAAAACCCAATTAATTGGGACATGTGTCTTTCTTAGGCACGTCTGTGGTGGTTGGTAGATAGTGCTAAAGAACCTCTTTTTGAAGGGCACAAAAAATTTTAACGTAGTTCATCATTATTAGACTTTTGAATTTTTTATATTCTTTTCTTGTACAAAATAACCAACATTACTATAATATTCTTTTGATGTTTAATTAATTAATTAGATTCTTTATATTATGGTTGCCAAGATTCCTAGCCAAATGCCTTTTCTATCGAGCTTGTCAATCTTAATCATTCATTACAAGATTTAACCAAGTCGGCAAGGTCGAGTAAAATGACTTATAAAGCGTGTAAAATTTTCTAATATTATTTGTTTTATTTATAAAAGAATCAAATTCAATACCGCTCGGACCATGGATATATGTTATTACTGATATAATATAGGGAAGATTGATGGGCTATTTTTTTAAGCTTTTACTTTTGAAACTGCTTGCTTTTGAAAAAAGTAATTTGAAAAATAAATAATTTATTTTTATTTTTTTAACATCATCAATAAGCACAATTTGTTTTAAACAAACATCTCCAACTCGTTTTTTAATAAGTACTTTTGTAACCTTTTTAAGTAATAAGCTGTTTTGAAAAGCAATCGAGAAAAAATCTAACAACTTTTAGCTTAAAAATAGAAGAAGCTAAAAATAACTGCTTATAAGAAAACGAGAACAAGGCCTGGATAGACTATCGGAAGCCTAACTTCCCATATGTCTTTTCTATAGACAAAATCATTCATTGCAAGTTTTAGCAAGAAAGGCTTATAAARAGAACAAAACTCTTTTAACGTTATATGCTCTATTTATAAGAATCGACTCATTCCTATATTTCGATCATGTAATAAGTAGATATATGTTAGAGAGGACTGAATAGACTAGCGGAAGCCTAGCTTCCAATATGCCTTTTTCTTTTTGGTAAAATTAGACAACCCATGAGGGATATCATTTTCAGTTTGAAGTTGAAATAGGCTACAAATGATTGATTGCCTCCACCACTATAGGCAAAAAAAACAAGAGAAAATATTGAGGTTGTGGGGATGAATCTTTATGAACAAATTTCTTTGTACCAAGACTCTCTTTTTCCTCAAACGTGTTTTGATCACGTTCAATAATGCTTTCACATGTCACTGTTGAAAGACATTTGTAACCATAGAGGACAACCAGGGTAGGGTTCCTTTTGGGATTAAAGTTTCTTGGTATTTCATTCATCAAAGGAATGAATCATATACGTTCAATGGATTTGTGTAGAAAGAGTAAAGTTCAAGTATTGGAGAATGCTATAGCTGGTAGTTGTCAGATCTTCAACCGTTATAAAGATTATGCATCAATTACTTTTAAAGTATTCGATCGTTATAGAAAATATAGATCGACTATTCTTTAAAGCAGTCTGTCGTTATAGAAAATGTACACCGACCATTTTGGATATGTATTGATTTTTTTGGACAAAGATAGATTACGAATCCTTTATTCATACTTTGTYATTGGTAGTTAGGTAGTAAGACGGTTATTTAGTTAATCATTTTGTTTCTTGCTGAAGAATTCTTGAATTCAATTCAAATTCCCACCTCGATATTAAAGAAATTCTCTAAGTGATTTTTTTATTTTTTTTGTTTGAGATTCAATATTTCAGTATTGGCGAGACTAATCCAAACTCAATACAAGATACGTTTGCAGAATATGATTTTTATTGGCGACAAAAGCAACGGTTAAATATGAGTTATCGTTTTAACATAATAATTTAGTTATTAATTATATTGAACGATTGAATTTACGTAAATTAGAATGAAATATAAAAAAAAGGAAATATAAACCAAATAAATAGAACGGTCTTCTCCACATTATAAGCATCGGAAGGCAATTTGGAAATGCTACGGAAATTAGAGCACGTGAAAGACCAAAATACCAGAAATTGCAGAATTGAAGCCGACGATATGACATCTCCAGYGAGTAAAAGTGAAAGCGTCTTAACCAACGGCCGCTTTTTAGTAGTATATTCTCGACCACTCGTACGTGGCCTTCTGGTATTGGCAGCAGATATGAACCAAGAAAAACCTATCATTTTTTCTGACTACTTTTCATGTGAATCTTGTGTTCGAAATTGAATCTCACATCAACATAGGATACATCTCATCAATTTACGGCCGACCATTTTCTTTTTTTTTCCCTTCTTTTCTTAATCTTATAAAAGAAAAAGGAAGAGGCGGGACCAGAAAACTACCGCTTCATTTTGAAGTTCCTCTCCCTCTCTCTATTAGGTTAACGAAATCTAATAAAGCAATATATGCTTTGTGTATCTATTGTTGCAAGTCAATTTGAACAAGTAAGTGAGATAGAAGAAATCATTCGTTATAGTTTGATATTCACCGGTCACTGTTCGATAATTTAGTAAATGTAATTATAACCGATCTTTTATTAGGGATTGAAATTTAATCTTTTATCGAATAGTTAAATATCGGCTCAAAGTAATTGTTTACTCCACAATTTTTCGTGCTTTCTTTCAAATCTCACTCATTTCTCTCACAAATTTTCAATTCACTTGACAACAAGAAAATATTCATTCTAATCATTACAATTTGTCCGAGTTAGGCATTCACGCCACTACTGACACGATTATCAAAGTAATGATTGAGGTTTGAAGATTATGTCGGTGATCATATAAATGTAACCGTAACCGACCTGTTATGAGTGATTGAGATTTGAATCTTTTATCAAACTATCAAATGTCGGTTCAAAGTGAGTATTTGTTCCAAATTTTTCGTGCTTTTTCTCAGACCTCATTCATTTCTCGTATAATTTTTCAATTCGCTTGAAAACAAAAAAAGATATGCGTTATAATCATTACGATTTGTAGGAGTTAGACATTCAAGCCACACTGGCACGATTATCGAGGTGATGATTGAGGTAAGAAGATTATAGATGTCAACAAATTATGCGTATTTTATTATTTTACGCCTTAAAATGATACGTAACTGTTAATTATATTAATAATTAGAATCGTTAAAGACAGTTAAAGTTAGGGTTTCGGTTTCCCTTTGGGAAACAACTAACTGATATCGTCAATTAACCAACTGCTATCATTGCTTAGTTTCTTGTAAATTTGTAGTTAAAAAAGTTAATTTTAGTAACCTCTAAGAACCAATATGGTACATTTAAAACCTTCAAAACAAGAAACTTCAAGTAAAAGCTTCAAACATCTATCAAGATTAATCAAAACTATTAAAGTAACAAGGAAACTTTCCCAATTAAAGGTCCCGGGAACTAAGGCAAAGGAAGAAAAGGTAATTAGTGTAATTTATCTTATAATAAAAGTTTTATATATCATAATTAGGGTTCTTAAGGTCCCCATTTTGGCAATTAGCATTACATTGGAATTTATAGTCTCTATCAAGATGATAAATGAAGCAAAAAGTAAGTGAATTTTGGCATTTGTCTTTGATCATCAACATATCAATTGACCCAACAAAATATGGCAAATGTGCAGAGTCTTCAACTTCTTTAACTCTATATGGGAAGATGACATATCACTTATACATCAAAAGCTTGACCTAAATTGCGTTTGTGCTTCAGCCATGGGATGAAATTACACTTTAGCCCTTGGTTGTCAATTTCTCTTGACAGCATTGCCCTTGGGTTATTTTGGTAAAACATAACTTGTTCTTAATGCCGGTGGACTTGCGGGGCACCATAATTTTTTGCTAGGAACTCCTTGTTTCCAGAGAAAAATTAGGATTCCAC
Source organism: Rhazya stricta (assembly GCA_001752375.1). Taxonomy (NCBI): domain Eukaryota; kingdom Viridiplantae; phylum Streptophyta; class Magnoliopsida; order Gentianales; family Apocynaceae; genus Rhazya; species Rhazya stricta. The sequence goes on from MEJB01000018.1 coordinate 1,560,896, forward strand.
TTTAACCACACAAACAACTAAGTAGTCGCAATAAATCAAGGGTTGAAATGAAAATTCATATAAATTGAAGTACCAAAGTAAGATTAAGTCGTGAATGACAAAAAGAGGCTGGTCCAATACTACTTTTGCATCTTGTAAGTTAATAAAAAATATTACTTATCCAAAAAATTGTAGAATTGAAAATTAAAGGTAGAAGAGGAGGGCAAGAGGGACAAAACTAAAATAATAGGAGGACATAAATGCAATTCTACGAAAGATTCCAACTTTTGTGGGGTCATTGAGGACTTCCCTTTCTCTGTGAGTGACGAACGAATGCCACCCAAGTGATGGTCTCGGACCCTTCTATATAACTCCCAAAATCTAGTGGTGAAGTAGCAAACTGACACCTTATGTTGCCTAAGAGCAAGTTCTCTATCCCTATTCCTTCATTTACTATCATCGAACTCTTTCTTCCTCTCCTAAACTGAAACCAGTTCTTCATTCAGGCAAATCAAGCTGTTTCTTGTGTTTTGGAAGCCTTTTTCGTGTACGTTGTTGAAAGATGGAAGGAGGGGTTCATCTGGAAGATGCAACAGCCTTCAAGGAATGCCTGTTTTTGGCAAAGAAGAATCCTTATATTCTTCGTCTTGCTTTCTCTGCGGGCATTGGTGGCCTTCTCTTTGGCTACGACACAGGTCCTCCTCTCTCTTTTTTCTCCCCGTATCTAGTCTGTGTGACTGTGTGTTTTACTGGTTTTACATGGTGCATCTCTGTAAAGAGAAATTTCTCATGAWGTTCATGTTCATGGTGGATTGCAGGAGTCATATCAGGTGCACTTCTGTACATTCGTGATGACTTCAAGGCTGTGGATAGGAACACCATCTTGCAGGTTAGCACGCTGAAAATTACACTTTTATTATTATTATTTTTTTTTTTTGTCTTCTCCCCCCACCCCATGTTCTTGTGAAAACAGTAACTTTTCATGCCTTTTTTTCCCTTCAAATTTTCCATAATTATTTTTATTAAATTTTTTGGACGAAAATACCCTCATACCATTTCAAGATGACATTTTTCATGAAATAGTTTTCTAAATTTTTTGGTATACATGTAATATTGCTATGTCACGTGTCGAACAAGTTCGATCATTTTAAAATTTTATGACTCATAAATTTATTTTTTTCCTATGAATGTTAATCTTTTTAATTAATCATCAAATACGGTCATATTTAACCACTAATTTTCATAATTATTATTTTCGACAAAAAATATTATGTTTTTTTTCTTTACATGGTTAGTATTGATTAATTAGAAATTATAGGTAAAATTTCCCTCTTGGACGGGTTTTATCTATTGGTTGAAAATAGGCAAAAACTTATTTATGATGGATCCAGTCTTAACCACCATTTCACTTATTCCAGCCAAACCAGCGGGTCCCAAAACCCATGTGCAGCCAGTCAACAGGACAGATCAGAAAAGAGAAAAAAATAAATAAATAATAATGTCTTCCGTCCAACGTTGACTAATCAAAAACCAATTCTGTTCTGACACATGATATCATTAACAGTTACATAACGAGATAAGTACTAAGAACCCAGGTACGAGATACGAGGTACAACCAGCCAAATTAGAAGGCATATAGAAATTCATCGAGATCGATGTTTTCATAACTTGTCCTTTGTCCTAACGCACAGAATCGGAGGCGTCTCATAAAATCAGACCATCTATGATAATCCTATATGGATCAACTCGATTTGGGTTGCCATAATTTTCCTTTTTATTTATTTATTAATACAMGTTAATAGTGGATTAACGTTGATCGGAGTTCTTGATTTTGGGACGGTTACCGTTTTGGTCATGTAACGAGTGTAAGAGCTATTGAATATGCTTCTGCAAATGTATCACAATAGTCATGCTCCCTGAAAAGGTGAACATTAATTGTTTGGACACTGCCACTTTAACTGCAATGACAGTTACTGTTGCGGTTATGGTTGCCTTGCAGTAAACGGTAAAGAGGATAAAGTAACCSATTCTTGGCAGAATGATGACTTTGGGTAGAGGGACGTTTGGTTCAAAGTGTTATAATCTGTTCTTGGGAACCAAGAATCGTTATGAAGATATTAACCATGTGTAATTTACGCGTTGATTGTTTACCAGGAGAGCATAGTGAGTATGGCGATTGCCGGAGCCATTATTGGAGCTGCAATTGGTGGTTGGTTGAATGACAAGTTCGGGAGGAGGACTGCAATTCTGCTTGCGGATTTCCTCTTTTTCACTGGAGCTCTTCTGATGGCTGCAGCGCCGAATCCTGCTATTCTCATTCTCGGCAGAATCTTTGTCGGTATTGGAGTTGGAATGGCATCGTTTACTTCGCCATTGTACATCTCTGAAGCTTCTCCGGCGAAGATCAGGGGTGCACTGGTCAGCACCAATGCCTTGCTTATCACTGGAGGGGCATTCTTATCTTATGTCATTAATATTGCCTTCACAAAGGTATGCAACACTGGAYATCATTTAACTGCYGTTTCTTAATGTACTTTTCAATTAACCTTTTAATCCCTGAATCAGGCACCAGGGACWTGGCGATGGATGCTCGGAATTGCAGGCATCCCAGCTCTTTTGCAGTTCGTGCTAATGCTGCTTCTGCCAGAATCACCTAGATGGCTCTATCGCAAGGTAATATTGCTAGTGCTTTCCAGGCACATCATTTTAACATCAGAAATGTCATTCATTTTAACATGATCAACGTAACTTGCCATAACAGGGCAAAGTAGASGAAGCCAAAGGGATATTGCTAAAGATATATCCTCCTGAAGAAGCTGAAGTGGAAGTTCAAGCACTCAAGGAATCAGTTGAACAAGAAGTGGCAGCAAGCAAATCGGGGAAGGTCGACATTGTGCAACTATTTCAGACGAAATCTATAAGGAGAGCGCTGGTGGCTGGTGTAGGTCTTCAGGTTTTTCAGCAATTTGTGGGGATAAACACTGTGATGTATTATAGCCCGACAATTGTTCAGTTAGCTGGTATTGCATCTAACGAAACTGCACTGCTGCTCTCACTGGTCACTGCAGGCCTGAATGCTTTAGGCTCCGTTGTTAGTATGTACTTTGTTGACAAAACGGGGAGGAAGAAGCTGCTTGTTTTCAGTTTGTGTGGAATTATAATCTCGCTCGGGTTTTTATCAGCAGTCTTCCATGAATCAGCCTCTCATTCACCTCAAATCAGTGTAGCTCAGACATCTCACTTTTCAGGACTCACTTGCCCTGCTTATGAGTCTGCTGGATCTCATGCCTGGAACTGCATGAAATGCTTAAAAGCCTCTCCAGCCTGTGGCTTTTGTGCTTCACCACAAAATAAGGTAACCAAAGGGTTCATTCACCAATTTTTTGGTAATAATATAATGGGCAAAATCTGAAATAGACATGTTATTTTCTTCATCAATTAATTGTTGATTGCTTTTGCAGCTGTCTCCAGGGGCCTGCTTGATCTCAAATGCTACAGTTCAGCGTACCTGTCACAGTGAACACAGGCTCTGGTATACAAGAGGATGCCCGAGCAAAACTGGATGGCTTGCTATAGTTGCCCTTGCCCTTTACATCATATTCTACTCTCCTGGAATGGGTTCAGTTCCYTGGACCGTCAATTCTGAAATATACCCTTTGCGATACCGAGGGATATGTGGTGGAATTGCTGCAACAGCAAACTGGATTTCAAACCTCATAGTGTCACAGTCATTTCTGTCCTTAACCCAGTCAATTGGGACTTCCTGGACCTTCTTCATATTTGGAGTTTTAGCTGTAGTAGGACTGTTCTTCGTCCTGATCTGTGTGCCTGAAACTAAAGGGCTTCCTATAGAAGAGATAGAGAAGATACTGGAAAGGAGATCACTGCAGCTAAAGTTCTGGGGAGAAAGACCTTCTGATATCGAGATGACGAAGAAACCTCAAGAAGTATAAAAATCTTAATGGTAGGAGCATGATCTAGAAATGTACTCTCTTCTCTTTCTTGATTAGAGAAAGGACTACAATCACAATTAAAACATCAATGGATTAGAAAGAATATTATGCCTTGTACTTTCTTGATTTATCTTATTCTGCTGTCTTTGTTTTCCTGCTCCTCTCTCTTGTAAATGCATGGAAAATCCGACCTGTTTGTTCGAAACCCTCCATTAAAAACAAACCTACCCATTACTCCCTTGTGGTTTAGAATCTTACCTTTTACTCTCTCGTACTATAATACTAACCTAATAAATTCGTCTTCTACCCGAGTAATATTTTTTATATTTTCAAAAATTGTTAAAAAAACTTAAAAAACAATCGATTTTACTCCGTATACTCTTCTTGCCAAATTAAAACCTTTGTCCTCTATAAATTGAGTCTAGTATAACGCTACTCGTTTACTTGTCCAYAGGCTCAAATTCGCTTATGGAATTTGCCACTCGAGGGAGCTTGATTCTCTTCCTTGCCTTATTCTACTGCATTCTTTCGACGACTATGAAGTTCTTGTCATTCTACTCCCCTCCAAATGGTGGCATATGAGGTCTTGAAGGTCACCTTGAATCCTTGTCTCTTCTACTATATTTTTCGCTTGATATATTTTGAAAATTTTAATYAACCCGTTTTACTTTCTTTCAACGACTTYAAAATTTRTCCACGAAAARATTTGAAAGTGGTATTATTATTTTAAAGAAAATTTAAAGAAAGACTTAACTCRAAACGCTGTGATAARTTATTATATTATTTTAAYCGAAAAAAGAAGACTAATGAAAGTGACGTCAATAACAAATATATTGGCAAGGGTGCACTGCATAGATTTTGGGAGATACTAGCACTTTTACTGAAAAGGGATTCCCATTATCAAAAGTGGGAAAATTTTAGAAAAGTAAATGGTGAAAATTGAAGGGGAAAAAAGGAAGACAAAGAAATAATGATCTGAATGACTTATTGCGTGCAGAAGAACAGAAGAATCTAGAAAGATGAACCAAAATATAGTGATAGATTTAGTGATGGTAGGTTAAAATACCTTTAAAAGGAATATGGTAGGCTGTCCAAAGGATTAATGATATACATCCCTCTGTCTAAATGTGTCTTTCTTCCTTTTTTTTCTGTAGTTTTTAAATGATGTCGATATATGGATATGAAATGAATTTAAGATGTATCGTRTGTAATTTTATTTAGATACGTTTTTTATTTGAAATATGTTAGGTTAGAGTTTTTTTTATTTTTTTAGATATTATGTATCACGCATTTAAAAATTAATGAAGTATTACTTTAGATGTTATTCGGTATTTGAGATAGTACTAATTAAGAATATCTTTTAAAGAGATGCAAAATGGTATAAGTTATACTTAGCATAGACAACCATTTTTAGATTTCAACTAAGAGATTCTTATTATATAAAATCAATTGGTTATGGTGGGTGAATTTATAATGTGTAGCAAATATTCGATAGCAATTGCAAATCAGCATTTCTTTGGTACAAGATTTACCTTTTCTCCTCTTGGGAAATTAGAGATATGGATGGAAATATATATACTTGTCTTGTCATTTTCAGAAAGGCATTTGCAATCTAGGGTTGGAACTTAGTCCAAAAGTGAAAAAATAAAAAAATAAAAAGAAAGAAATCAGGGTTCGATTAATCTATACATAACGTTTTCGATAGGTATTCAATTACTTTTTTTCCCTTTTTACTTGATTTTAAACTTTAAATCTTTATATTTTACAATGATTCTCCTATATAACTTTTAAAAAATATCTAACTATTACACAATTTARAYAACCATTCAAAAATCGTTCGACCTCTAMGAGTATCATCARCCCTTCAAACTAGTACACGAGTCTCAACTAATGATATTAAAGATCGAACGCTAACTGTATCTTCACTGTTAGCCTTACCAAACAGCTAAAACACTCAAAGCAATTGACTAATATTTTGACAGAACTTGGCAAAGTAATTTGGATTGGTAGAAAGTAATTATCTGGAGAATTCGATCCCTCGTGCATAATTTATCTCTTCTTTTCTTTTAATTACACAAACATCTATCAATAACGTGAGACGTTTGTTAAGGTCTGCCTAGCTTATCCTTTAATTAAGCATTWTAGTCAAACTTTCATTTTTGAATAAAAGGGTTGGAGTTTGAATTGGAATCTGGAGAATTCGATAAAGATTGCAGGCCAACCATCCAGTGTGAGAAAAGCTGCTATGGCAGGTTACGCCACTTCGCCAGCTCCTGGCAGACCGCACAAGGCCTGCTCCATCCCTGTCTGCCGCCGCCACAGTGGCGTTCTCTCATCCTGAATCTTTCATGAATCCACCTTCAATTTTCCATAGCAAAGCSCGGAGCTAGGGCGGAAGACAGGATTAAGAAATTCAGTTACATAATTTATTTGCATCCCACCTGTGACGAGTATATTATCCTTTTCTGTTTTTTTTTATATACTTTTCACAAATATTAATTTTTTTATTCTTAAATAAGTACCTTTTTATATATATATATTAATATTAATATTACAATTTTATCCTTCAGTTAGAACTTATTTTTTCTATAATCTAGTGATATTAATCATTATTCTTCATTTTTACAAATTGAAATGATTCTTTATCTTCATTTTATTTTTTTTCTAATTTTGATAAAAAATTTTACATGTCACGTGAAAATATGAAAATATAATAAAGGGCATAATAATTAATTTAATCTTCTATTAAATTAATATATTTTTTTAATTATAACACTTATAAAAGAATGGAGTAAATACATGATCATCCTTATCATTGACTGCGACCAAAGAATTGTCGAAAGGTCACGGAGTTATCCTTCGTGGACTTTGTGACGATTCATTTCAACTGCACCGCGTTTGGGTCACTTTCACAATGGTAATGGATGGCTTTTCGTCCCATTAGTTTTTATAGTAAAATTTACTATTTAGTAATAATTTTCTTCTTGCAAAAAAATATCATTTTTAGTGGCTTGAGACATAATATTTTGGTGTTCCTTCTCCCAAGTAACTATTGTAGTTCAAGAAACCTAAGGTTTGATTTCAAGTATTTAGAGGGGGAACAAGGAAGACATTGGAAAAAGATTCTCAATAGTTAATTTCATTCGATTAGAATCGTCATTTTTTTTTTTTTTCACAGGAGTAATTTGTGGGAATAATAAAATTAGAAATGAAAATAGAATGATATAATTATCATTGCTAGTTTTTGGTGCGCAAGTGGATATGAATAAAAGTAAATCAATCAATACCCAAAATTAATGATTACTTATTCTCCATTATCCCATTAATTATTATACTTAATCAAATTAATTATAAGCCTAATCAATAAATTCGAATCAAAAGCTGACAAGAGTGCATTGTGCACCTATTTTTGTTGGGAATAATATTTGGACTGGTCCATAAAGGCCCATGAACATGTCTCAGCAAACTAGCAAACAATACAAATCGAATAGTATAGCAAAACTTTTAAAATGATTTGTTGGGGTACTTGGGCTGAGCCTCGGACGATATAGACTAGACAAGGAGGAGTCCAGTACTATTTGCCCATTGCTGGAAGCGGGCTGATGTGGGTGGAGACAACTAGTTGGAGTGCACAAGTTGGCCCGAAAATGGTTGGGCCGCTAACTTTGCTGGGTCAACCTAGTTGTCACCACAAACGGACGCCACGTTGGACTTGATCGAGCTATCATTGGCTCCTTTCCCGAACACCATGGGATGCAATTTACASCTTAGAAGACACAAAAATCACTAATTTTATTAATTAAATACTCTTCTAAATTTATGAAAAGGTCAGCAAAATTATCTTATCACATCATCACTGAAACTTATTGAAGTTTTAAAATAAATGATCTTATCAAAATTTGACTAATTAAAATATAAAGACACCTTGAAATCGAATTTTATAACTTAAAGATATATCAAATTAATTAATTTTTTATTAAAGCAATTTTGCCGCACTAGATATTCTGATGGCCTCAATTTTGAAAGAAGAAAGACATCATATCTAAATTAATTTTTAATTTTTTTATAAATAAAAATATCGAATCATTCGTACTAATCAAATTAAATTAAATTAATTATTTATTACCTTCATGGGATAACCTGTCAAATCTGAAATTGACAATGCTGCATGGGTAGATATTCAAAATTGGACCACCAAAAAGAAAATGACTTCAAGAACTATCTCAAAGTAACGAATGYAYAGAAGGTACAAACAAAAATAATTAATGGCTTGCATTCAAACTCACCACATGTATATAACCATTAATTAATTTCTTTTACGTTTCTTTGTTTTTAATTAATTAACCGAATGAAAATATAATTCGAACTCGACACCTATTAATTGAGAACTAGACGAGTTGTTATCTTGTTAAGATTTATATACTCATTTTGATTTACATATTGCATTTGACAAATTTTCTTGTTTCAAGATACTTATMATATTATGAAATTTAGAGAGTATTTAATGATTTTTTTTTTACCATTTACTCTTTAATAATGCTATAGAAAAATTGACCGTCAAACTTTGAGATTCCTCATCATTAGTGAAAAGAAAATGAAAAAATGGGAGAGAGAGAATTAGTTATTGAAAGGAGATAACTAAATTGTTAATGAAATTAAATAAGGTTAGATTAGTTATTCCCATCTAATGTTATATAAATTTTAAGCATTTTYTATGTGCGTGCACAATCTCATTGCAACATGTAAATGAAAAAATGAGGYATTACTCTCTTCGTGTTTTGAAAATATGTYACCATATTATATTATTCTACTTATTAAGAGACGATTAAATATATTGTCTATCTTTATYCTTACTTAATTTTCAATCCAACATCAAAAGTCAATATCTTTTGACTTATGCAATTAATTCTCTTCTTTTTTCAATATAAATATAAATATTCATCTTAGCAACAACTTAATCTGTATATTTTAACCTATTGTGAAATACTTTCAAAAAATAAAAGAAGTATTAACTAGTATTTAATGAACAACAATTCAATGCATCATGTACATTATACTTAAATTTATTCTCCTTTTATTTTAAATTGAACGTTCACGAATATTAAAATCTTACGAGATTATTTGATGATATGTAAATTATACACGTTATCTTTATTAATTAATAGGATTGATGATAAAAAAATACTTATTAAATTAAGATGATATTTCGCATTCGATTTTCATTTATAGTATCATATTTAAACAGGTTTGAACTACTTTTTCCGTTATCACCGTGATAATCATATATGCTCGTATTACAAACCAATCTTACATGTCATTAATTATTGGGCCGTTATATTGAACTTAAATTGAATGAGGAGACGAGAACGTTAGAGATCAGGTGACGAAACATGACAACCTCTGTATAGCTTCTTGAATTTGGCCTTGCTTTCTGCGGTAAAATCTCTATCTCTCTATCTGTCTAGCTACYCCTTCACACATCTTGACATTCACAATCTTTTTCTTCTCTACCTCTTTTCTCTCCTTCACTTCTTGGTCCGGTTCCTTCCCTATACTGCTACTTGCTTTTCTTGCTCTTTCATCAAGTGCTCTTGCTCATTATCAAGTGATGAAAGCTGAAATTAACTTGTGGTGAGTTTTGAAGTTTTTGGAGTATAGTTGAAAGATGGAAGGAGGAATACATCCACAAGATACAGAAGGGTTCAAAGAGTGCTGGGTTTTGGTGCGACAGAACCCTTATATTCTTCATCTTGCTTTCGCCGCTGGCATTGGTGGTCTTCTCTTTGGCTATGACACAGGTCCTCTCTCTCTCTCTCTCTCTCTCTCTTTCACAAACACACGCACGCACTATATGCTATATATCTCATGATGTGTTTTGGTGTTGTATTTGGAGGCAGGGGTTATATCAGGTGCACTTTTGTATATCCGAGATGACTTCAAGTCTGTGGATAGGCAGACTGTCCTTCAGGTTAGCTCAGTAAAACTGTGGGCACGGAATGTCACCTTTAACGTGAACTTTTTCTTTTTTTTTTTTTTTTYYTTCTGCTGTGAGTATTAATCAGCGCTGGAGCAAAAGATTTTCTTGTAATGGCTCTGCAGTTATCTAATTAGGGGACATGACTTGCATGAGRCATTAAAAATGTGCCSAAAATGTTACCTTTGTATTAAGTTTTACCACTGTCCACTATCTTATTGGAGTAAAAGACTTCGCTTAATTGTTCTGCGGCTTTCTCGATGGGCAGAAATTCCCTCACTTTCACAAAATTTGGCTTCACACATCTATTTCTGCATGATGTCTTTGTATATTCTCTATGTCTAATTTACTACTATTAGCTTCAAGATTCATTATCTGGGAACAGTTCACTGGCAACACCTAGTTAATTTCCTAAACAGGATCACGTATCCACGATCTTGTTTAAAATGGCTAGAGGGTAATAGTTCTTCTAATACAAGAGTGGCAGACAACATTTACCATAAAGGGTAAAAGATACAAATGGAAGCTTCTCATGGAGTCCATTTTGATCATGGCTCCTATTGAAACATATACATGCAAAGTATTGTCATATTCCAAAAATCTGATAATTAACCTTTTGAGGTTTTCAATCTTAGAATTATCATATTTTAGCTGCTGTAATTTTCTCTTGTATGTTGCATGCTTTCTTGGTGCTTGTGATGTTTTAGACCCTCTGTTGATTATTCAATAGGAGAGCATAGTAAGCATGGCATTTGCAGGAGCCATCATAGGGGCTGCAATTGGTGGCTGGTTAAACGACAGATTTGGAAGGCGAACCACCATCCTAATTGCTGACTTCCTCTTTTTTGTTGGGCTGTTCTAATGGCTACAGCTCCAAATCCTTCTCTTCTCATTGTTGGCAGAATTTTCGCGGGGCTGGGAGTTGGAACAGCATCAACGACATCTCCATTGTACATCTCAGAAGCTTCTCCAGCAAAGATCAGGGGTGCCTTAGTCAGTATCAATGGATTCTTCATAACTGGAGGCCAGTTCTTATCCTACCTTATTAACCTTGCCTTTACCAAGGTATGCAACATTACCTTAGTTCCCAAAAGATGCTGCAATGGCTCTTCTATTTCTCCTTTAGGAAAAGAAATTCATTTTTTGTGGGTTTTTTCTAAAATTCCAGTGGAATGTCATATTCATATTCATAATAGAGAATCAATCTCAGTACATGAACTCCAGTGGTTTTGCAAGTCACTTAAATGACCTTATTTGGGTATAAAGAGAAAGTACCATTTAAGAGTATGCTGTTATTAAGTAAAAAGCACATGGACAGAGATTTCTCAAAACTTGACTATTCTTTCATATTTAAAATGCTAAATATGTGCACCAGGAAACATCGTATTATTTCCTGAAAATGTTAACATCTTACTTCACATGGAATTACTTGCCATAGAAATTCATTGTTGGAATACATAAGAGGCACAGAATTTTCTCCTTGCTAGATAACAAGTGCATTTTAAGAACCTTGTTCATATTCTTTTTCTTGCCAGTTTAATCCATGTGTTTAATTAAGAGTACCGTTGTAAATTAATTAGTTAATTAGTTCAAGATGGCATTTACTCAAGCTTCTACTAAGGAAATGGGAATCAAGGTAAAAGATACAGAAATTAAGAAAGAATCCTACTAGATAAACAACATTCAAATTCTTGCTAAACTGTGAAAGAACAATTTAATTCTAGTTCATTCCGTTTTCTAAATAATTAAGTTGTTGAAACTTGGCATTGGGTCAGAACTCAAAAGATAACAGGTTAAATATGTTTGCCACTATGGAATTAGGCCCCAGGGACATGGAGATGGATGCTTGGAGTTGCCGGGCTACCAGCTTTGGTGCAGTTCATTCTAATGCTTCACCTTCCTGAATCACCTCGTTGGTTATATCGCAAGGTTATTTAGCTATTTATCAAATTTTGATATCTCAATATGTAGGTAATCTTTGTTATGTAGTTACCATTTTGGCTTGTAAAAACAGGGAAGAGTAGAGGAAGCCAAAGAGATACTGCTGAAAATATATCCAGCTGAAGAGGCTGAAACAGAAGTTCAAGCTCTTAAGGAGTCGGTGGAAAAGGAAATWGAGGAAAACAAGTCATCAGAAAAGTTCAAACTATTGCAGACCAGAACTGTTAGACGAGGACTTGTAGCGGGTGTAGGTCTTCAGGTCTTCCAGCAATTTGTGGGCATAAACACTGTAATGTATTACAGCCCTACAATCGTTCAGTTAGCCGGTTTTGGATCTAACCAAACTGCACTTCTGCTCTCACTTGTTACTGCTGGTCTAAATGCTTTGGGATCAATTGTGAGCATATACTTCATTGACAGAACTGGAAGAAAGAAGCTACTCGTTGTAAGTTTGTGTGGTGTTATAATCTCAATTGGTGTTCTGGCAGCAGCCTTCCATGTGACAACTTCGCATGCACCTCCAGTTAGTGCAGCTGAGACATCTCATATTTCCGGATATACCTGCCCAGCCTATGATTCTGCTCAATCTTCTCTGTGGGACTGTACAAAATGCCCAAAAGCTTCTTCTCCAAGCTGTGGATTTTGTGCTTCAGCGAAAAATAAMGTAATTATGCACAAGTACCATTTATTCCAAGCATAGCAATCAAAATTCCCTGCTAAATCATTAGGTTTCTAAAATCGACATTCTGCAGAAATATGTAAGGTCACAAAGATGAAAGAATGATGAGATTGCTACATCTAATTTAACCTAGCCTAGGACTAACACCATGTAGACAAAGCTTTATAGTACAAAATTTTGAAAAGGATGTGATATTTTGCAGCTGAAAAATAATCAGCATGGTTCTTTAGTAAAACAGAAACAGCAAGGTATCCTCATCATCAATTAATTGTCAGTTACTTGTGCAGTTGCTTCCAGGTGCCTGTTTGATGTCAAATGAGACAGTTCGGGATGCTTGTCACAAGGAAGACAGGTTATGGTACASAAGAGGATGCCCCAGCAGATATGGATCGTTAGCTCTCATTGGCCTTGCCCTTTACATCATATTCTTCTCTCCTGGAATGGGTACAGTCCCTTGGATTGTGAATGCTGAAATATATCCGTTGAGATTCCGAGAAGTATGTTGCGGAATAGCTGCAACTGCAAACTGGATTTCAAACCTCATAGTAGCACAGTCATTTCTATCCTTAACACATGCAATTGGGACTTCCTTCACTTTCCTTATATTTGGAGTTATATCTGTTGTAGGATTGTTTTTGGTACTCATTTGTGTCCCTGAAACAAAAGGGCTTCCAATTGACGAAATTGAGAACATATTAGACAGGAGAGCTCTGCAGTTAAAGTTCTGGGGTGAAAGGCCTGAGGTTCAGAAGAAGAATCAGGATGCATGAAGATAGAAGAAGGGAGCTTAGATATGTTCTCTCCTGAATTAGGATTGCTGGAAATTGCTGATGGTGTTACTAGGAATTCCTGACTTACTTAATATTGATGTAAAATATATGCAGCTTAGGGAACATCAAAGATTATCTGACTCTAAAAGTGATTCTTGAGGGATTTAGAACTTTGATCTGATCTAATGCTTTGGTTCATTTAAAATGAGAACCACAGTCTGAATCACTGCTTAATGTTGAATGGTAACTTGGTACTGGAAATCAGTTAAAATTTGGGTGCAAGCATCGCACCTGAAGAAGGAAAAGATGTTTCGTCTATCAAACTTGAAAGGAACTTGTGTTCTTTGTGCTCTCTTCGCTCTTTATACTTTGGAAAGTGATAAATGGGATAGGTTATCTCGCAAATCACAACATTTCTCAACTTGTATGTTTATTCGATTAATTTACTTGTGCAATTAATGATAAACAATTAAGGTATAATAAGTAAAATATAAAAGACATGATTTAACGTAGCGTGGTTCAACATAAATATCTATATTTATGAAATTGTATCCAGACATCTCATATAAATTTACTATATCAATAAATTATAAGGATTTTATACATTAAATATTTAAATAGAAATTCCTTTTTAGTTGGATCTTCTATCCATTGTATGATTTCGATAATTCAATTGATGTATCTTATAAATCATTATTAAATATATACAATAATACATCATATATCAAGGCATAAATATAAATTCAATAAAAAGAAAATAACCACATATTGATTCATATATAAATATCCAAAACTATTTTCTTACATTGTCCATTGGAAAAGGAACAAAAGAAATGGATATTCCCAATCCCAATAATGCAGCAGGCATGAAGGTGAACAAGTTTAGCTTCTAATCCATAAATGACCTCTTGTTCATTTGACATGGACATAGCAGTCGGCAGAACCCAAATAGTTGATAACATCGGGCGTTTATCCCATTGAAAGTGCTCTTCCAAATAAGTACCATCGTTGTCTTGTTAAGCTTTTGGTTAAATAAAGATGCCGGCCAAGGCTATCAATCACCATAGCTTTCTCATCATTCTGTGAATTCAGTAACTCCTACCTCTAAATTGTCAACAAGCTTATACTATTTGCCATCATATCGATTAAGACAGACAGGGTTCAACTCACTTGCTTATAATTATGTCATTCACATTAAATCTTTCACTGTAAAGGGTTTCTGTGCTACGATTCGATTGGTATTATGTTAATAATTTAAACATAAAAAGATAGATTAGAAATTCTTTAAACTACTCTCTATTATATATTTAATTATATTAATTAGACTCAACTCGTTCATGTAGTAGAAGATTTCGAGCTTAGATGGGAGAATCCGTTGACAAATGAGGACAAAGCAAATCATAAGGGAATTATCCTTTGATCAATATCACGAGTACAGACATTGGAAAACATGAAGCTGTCTTGCAATTCCCAGCTAGGATCAGACCCCGTGATTCGTGGTTTTGTCTCCCTCTCGTCTTCTTTTTGTCTCTTCTTATTCCATCTCGAGAATGTCTTTTTACTATAGATTTCATTACATTTGGACCATTTTTCTTGAATTTATATTTAGCAATAATCAAAAGATGCTGGTTTTAATTTCGTCCTTTTATTTGCGTATTTATTTTTCAACTACTCTTGTGATCTTCATTAATTTCTCTGCATTGACCGTTAAACGTTTAGAAGGAAAATAACTGGGTATCATTTCGCAGAAGATAAAGTGGGTGAAAGAACATAAATTCCCCAAGTTCTTGAAGAACTAATAAAATCACAAAAAGCTAGTTCTGCTTCCATCTTCTTTCTAYAGCTCAGAGAGAGAGATCTACTCCAATTTTTTTTGTACAGAGGTAAGAGTATGAGCAGCAGTCTTTAGTTGCGTCGTCCTTTTTCACTTGGGAAGCTCAAGCTTAACTGTGTTTCCATGGTTATAGAGCATCGCTGAACTTTTTTATTGCATTTCTTGCTTATGTTTGATCTACTCTGCTGGAAAGATGGGATTCTGAGTTCATTCCTTGTATTTTTTACCATGTCTTTTCCTGTGATTTTTTGAATTTTTTTCTGGGTAAAATTTTCATGTATATTTTGCGAACCCACGTTTCAAAGCATTGAGATGAAAACTTTCTGTAATCTGAACAGGGATTGAGAAGGCAGGTGACCCAATTTGGCTTTGGGAAAGACTGGAACTTGGGAGAATCAAATATCAATTGATTCGGTTCTTCTGTGATTGCCCCAGACAAATCCCCTAGTAGTTTTCAGTAACAGTTGTTGGTTTTAGTTTTCTTCCTTATTATCCATCTATGGCCGAGCTCGTAGTGGTGCCAATGGCATTCCTTGCTTTGCTCCTCTATTGTGTCTCAGTCCTGGCACAGCAGCAGTTAAGGTTTGATAAGAAGGGAGAGTTTAGGATTCTGCAAGTTGCGGATATGCATTATGCTAATGGAAAAACAACTACTTGCTTGGATGTCTTGCCCCAGCAGGTTGCCTCTTGCACTGATCTAAATACCACGGCTTTTATTCACCGACTAATTCAAGCTGAGCAGCCCCACTTTATAGTTTTCACTGGTAAGCTTTCTCTCTTTCTTGTAACTCATATGTTTTATAAACTTCATAGACTCAAAAAAGAAGAAACGGAAAGAGCAAACAACCAAAGAAAACATCAGGGATATCTATTAGCTCTCTGGGGAATTACTAAATTCTAGAGTGCACTTGATAATTGTCAAAGAAAAGAATATATATGGTTAAGATGRCTTGGTTTTTTGCATGTTAAACTTGACTTATTTCCACTTTATGTATGAAGTATAGTCAGAAAATTATCAAGAGAAAAATTAAAAATGAAGAAAGAACAGTTGTAATTGGCTTATATCTTCTATCAGTATGTGATAAAATATATAAATCATTGATCCAAAACCATCAGATAGAACAGAATATTCWGGWAGAGAAGTAGTCATGACAGATTACATACTTCGCAATATAAATCTTTGATCCCAAACCATCAGATAGAACRGAATATTCTGGAAGAGAAGTAGTCGCTACAGGTTACATACTTCGCATAAAAGTTCATAATTGTAATTGTATTTATAATTGCGATGATATTATATGACAGGTACAGATTCCAAGAATCCAGAGAACATCTTCCCTTGTCRTTGTTTATCTGTGCAGCCATTTTTATGTGGAAGCATCTTCTGTCTTAGGCAAATTCCTTCTGATATGGTGTAATTTCCCATGTAAATCTTGAGTTCAACCCCGTCTATATCAAACAAATCTACAAGAATCTTGTAGTCCTAGAGATATAACTAAACAAACAATAAATGCTGTAGTAAGTAATACAACCGAGATGTATATAAACCTATGATCAGGTGGTGAACCAGTCACGAATTGAAGAAACAATGAGAAACAGTCAATTACGCAAACCTTTCCTAGGAATCAGTTTTTGAACGCTTGAACAAAGAAAATGTGAAACTGGAAAACTAGTTGCATGGTTGATAATCGCTTAAGGAAAAGCTTTTAAGCAAAAAGCATTCAGATGCAAAGTTAAATTAATAAAAAGACTATCCCGATGGCATAAACAAATCAAATGGACAGTTATAAAGTTAATTAGATTTAGTCACTTGGGATTTAAAAAAGATTGTTAGCATTTAACTTAAAATGATTATGCAAGAGAAGTGGCATAATCTCACACGAAAGGGGCTTCTGGTTGTAAAGAGTTATTACATTCTTTAGAATGAAAATGGACTTTTCTGTTTTGTAATTCTAGTTAAAGGGATTCCATTTTAAGCAGTGAAGGGTAGAACATCAAGAAATGAGGGTGGAAAAGAGTGAGTTTTCTGTGTAAAGAGCATCAGAATTGTGCGCATCAATCAAAGAGAGGACAAGTATGCAAATATCTATGAAATGAAATCATAAGAAGCTTGAGTAGTAACATAGAAACTATCAATCAATCAAATTTGTTAGAAGAGAAGTCCATGTCAACTTTCAGAAGGATGTCGACTTTAATGTCTTTTCAGGTGTACATATATGTGCCTATGTTGTAATTTCCTGTGTGTTATCTTTTGTTTGTTTATGAGATGCTCTTATTTACTTCAGAATCTGGCGTATTGTGCTGTTACATTTCTCTTAGATCCTCGGAGGATGGGACCAAATGTTTTTGCAAACTCATATTCTATAAACTTGAAAACATGGTTGGCAAGTAATGAATGATTAAGTGGAAATTTGTGTTGTCTGGTACTCTGAGAAATTCAAGCCTTCCCATCGCATTGGTACTTATAGTCTAATTTTAAAATGACTTAAAATCTAATTTGCTTTCAGCTCATCCAGGACATGAATCATGAGTTCATTCGAGATACTTTTCAGTAACTTAAAGATTGTGGTTAAATTCCTGTTCTAAGTCCCTTTTAAATGATTGAAACAAATCAAAGTTTCAATCAGTGATGTCGCTTCCTAATTCTAGTCTAGTGATTTATTCACATCCTCTTGCCACCCTATTCATGATCTAATTTAATGCACTTTTCTACTTGGGTCTTTTAGCATTGCATATATTGAGCTTCACATCTAAATTAGTTTTAAACTTTGAATATGCTTGACTCAGGGGATAATATTTTTGGCTTTGATGCAACCGATGCTGCAAAATCCATGGATGCTGCTTTTGCTCCTGCARTATCATCAAACATTGCATGGGCTGCGGTGCTTGGAAACCATGACCAAGAGTCTACACTATCAAGGAAAGGGGTTATGAAATATATTGTTGGCATGAAGAACACATTATCACAGCTAAATCCTCCTGAAATGCAGGACATTGACGGTTTTGGGAACTACAACCTGGAAGTCCATGGGGTCAAAAATTCTGGCTTAGCAAATAAGTCAGTTCTCAACCTCTATTTCCTTGATAGTGGTGATTACTCCAAGGTTCCTTCTATCCCTGGCTACGACTGGATCAAACCCTCTCAGCAACTTTGGTTTCGACGCACTTCAACCAAGCTTAAGGTGCCAGACTTGCGTCCCTCTTCTAGTGGTGAATGTTAACTAGAGCTTATGATATTTAGCTTATGATCAAAGTTTGATGTTTATTTGCTGGTATCCCTATGTAGAGAGCATACAAGAACAAGCCAGAGGCTCAGAAAGCTGCTGCTCCAGGGCTTGTCTATTTTCACATTCCATTGCCTGAATATGCAAGCTTTGACTCCTCAAACTTCACCGGCGTGAGACAGGAAGGCATTAGTTCTGCCTCTGTAAACTCTGGCTTCTTTGCCACTATGGTCCAAGCAGGGGATGTGAAAGCAGTTTTCACAGGCCATGATCACATAAATGACTTTTGTGGTGAATTAACTGGGATACATCTCTGTTATGCTGGAGGCTTCGGATATCATGCTTATGGGAAGGCTGGATGGCAAAGGAGAGCAAGGATGGTGGTAGCATCTTTGGAGAAAACAGAAAAGGGAGTCTGGGGTGCAGTCAAGTCTATCAAAACATGGAAGCGACTTGATGATGAGCACCTGACAGCAATTGATGCTCAAGTTCTTTTTAGCAAGAGCTCAGCTGGTAAGCGTCTTATATTAGGAAATATCTGTTTTCTGCAGAAATCTGTTTAGTTTTGTTATCAAACAAATAGTATTTGACTTGCTCTGGAATTGCTTAAAGATACTTCCATTCTGTTGCATGTTTGCTACAAACTCAGCTTTATGTTTGGCAGAAATTGACTGGCATATTTTTAGAGTAATAGTATCAGAAAAAATGTAGCTGAACTACATTAGTCAAGAGAGTGCTTCAAAGATAATTACTGTTCTGGCATTCTATAGATGCAGAATTCGACATCTGATGAAAGCATTTAGTTTTCTTTCAAAGGTCGTTCTTCTTATCCTTTTCTACTTKCAACTATTTATTTATTTGTCCCTATTCTGTTGGTTATTTTATGTACCATTGTTCGAATTAATCTCAAAAACCAATATCTGTTTCTAGTGTCTTTGCTGACTAAACTCTTCAAAACTTTCAATGTTATTTGAACAGGCAGTCGTAGGAAGAAGCATATTTCCAGCTCTACTGTGTGAAAGATTATGAAAATGTTGATAAATAAGGAATAAGCTCTTGCAAAAGGACTTTCATCATATCTTCCGACGGGAATATTGATGTGAAAAGAAGTCAGTTAGATGCATGAAGAAAGTCAGGCGTAGATTGTTGTGTGTACTTCAAGAAAACCACAGCATAGAGTTTGTACAAGGAAGGTCCAATTTATTCAATGTTTTTACCTTTCAAGAGGAGGGTCTTAACCCCTTTTGCTGTATGCTAAGCTTCAGTCTTTTRTTGTCTGAGAAAGCTTCTGGTCATCGATATAACAGCTCAGTCTAGCAATAGCATTTGCATCTTGGTCTGACAAAAATAAAATACCAAGGAAACTCACTGCTGCTATTTTCATATCATTCTTACTTAGACATATTCTACTGAAAATGTGAGTTTTCCTGTCATAGAAGCCTTAAAGATTTGGCTCCTTTGAGGGGTAAGCTAAGGAAAGAGTCGATGGAATTGGTTGTCTCTCATCTACTTTTATGATAATATTTAATCGTCAATGCTTTTTTTTTTTTTTTTTTTTTTTTTTTTTTTTGTTGCTTTGTGGGGGTGGGCTGATCATCCCAACCTTATTCAAACATTCAGTTTTTTGATTTCAATCTTCCTTAAAATAAAAGAAATTAAATAGCGATTAGCCTTTAATCAAATAGTTGACTAGCGAATTATTAAGTATTCTATTCGATCCTTATTTGTAGGGTCACGTTGGAAGAGCTCTTAATTCAATTTCCATCCAACTGAGAGTTAGACTTTGCAAAAATAAGTAGAATCGGATCCAAATTAATTTCAAAACACCAAAAAATCTTTAAAACAAATCTTAATTGAATCAAAATTTAAGCTACGAGTTATAAAAAGTTGGGCCAAGTTAACATCCATTAACCTAAATATGGGCCGTCTAATAGCTCAAAAAACGTTTCAATAAATTGGGAATATAATGATTCTGAATAGCCTGGGCCCTTTTTCTTTGGTGTCTCCAAAAAAATGAACAAATAAAATTACCGACTAAATTTAATATTTTTTAATTTGTAAAAGGACCAATCGATTTTAAAAAAATTAAATAGATAATTATTTCTTATAGTTTTCACTTTTAACATTTTAAAACCTCGTAGTAAATCAAACGTATGTGCACAGAACCTAASCTTCAAACTGGGCCCAATTAGTGAATCCTTCCAACACAGTTACCAGKCTCTASTGTAGTGCCTGCGGGCTAAGCCCACCATTATTTAGAGTCACGATTATTTAAACTTTAAATTTTTATTTTCAAACTTTATTTTGTTTGTGATTTTTARAATAATTTTTTCTTTTTCTTGACTTTTCAGTAGATGTTCCTTAAAAATAAAAAAATCAGTGGATGAGTTAATTTCAACGATAATTCGCATAACATAATTAATTCTTTTTACTTGGAAAATAACAATTTAGGTTGGATATTCATCAAAATGTATTCCTCTTTCTTTAATATGGCACATAGTTTCTTTTAAAAGAAAAGAGAAGTCTAAAATCAAATGGCATAATAGCCACCATCCAGCTAATAATTTCCACGGTTAGATGAATGACTTGGCTTCGAATTTTCTATTACATCCTCTTTTATACATAAAAATGTTTGAGTTAATAAAAATTATGTTTCTATACTAAAATAATGTATAAAGGGAAATGTAACAAAAAAACTATACCAAAAGATCTCCGATTCGATTATCTTCATTGTATCTTAATACAGTAAAAGCACTTTCGACTATATTTTATTTTTACTAAATAATAATTACTCGAATCTCTCCATTCCCAGAAGAATTTGAACTCCTCCGTCCCATCCTTATAGCTACCAATTCAACACAAGAAAACAAGAAACTTTTCCGAATTCTRATTCAAATCAAGGCAAGAACTTTCTGACGTACATCCGTAGGTTATCTGCATCAGCAAGACTTAAAGTTAGTAGGATCCAGCTGAACATATGCWGAAGGGCTCCGGGACCTAGAGGTCATTATCAAAATCTCTCTAAGAGGTTKATAGTTGAAAACCTAAAGATTAACCTCTTTAAGATCGATAAAAATTTTTTTAATCAAACTTACTTATTAATTTAAGGGATTTCGTCCACCGTCCGTTGCCTCCAAACTAGAACGTCGAGACTTGTATATAAACTCGAACAATGATGAATTACGAACAAGCTTGTTTSATAAAAGAAATTTWAATTTAAATTTAAAATTTAATGTTTGYACTGAATGAAAATYTCAATCTCTATGCRTTTATATATGTTTAATTCMTYCGACATATATTATTATYCGTATRCTAAAAAYTATATTTAGATTCGRAACATATATCTAAACCTTCGTATGTGAAAAAYAAGCCYCCATGATCTGCTCCCATYAAGGAATCGCAAACGAGTAAAAATCATAGAAAAAAAATCCAGAGAAATCATTGAAGGTTTCGTTGGAATCTTACCAGACTCTTTTTGGATTTGAGAATTAAGATTGAATCAAGAATATGTTTGACTTTTCTTGTATTTGTGATTTGATTATATCTCTATTACTTACGGGAAGAAGACTCTGTTTGACTTCTTTGAGTTCTTTGACTTTGGAGAATTGACTACATAATAAGGTCTTCATCACAAAACTTTCCCCTTTTCGTATAATGAGAATGAGAGCATGACTTTTTATTTTAAAGTGTAGTTTTGTTGACTCATTGGTTCATTTTGTATTGATCCTTAAATAGATTAATTACATTTAATTGAAAAGGAAACAATTTAATTTAATTCTATTTGACCTAGAATTTGAAAATTCTTGAAATTTTATTTTTTGCATTCAAATTGAATTTGATATAATGATTAATTTCCTTACCCTTTGGGCTCCAAGAGGGTCTTTTGATGTTAGAAAAACTATTCAATTTTGGTAAAATTTCATGATACAATTGATTAATTTTAAAAATATCAAAATTCGAATTTAAATTCAATAAATGGAAAGGAGGAAAGTACAATCGGCATAAGCACAAATGATGGAAGGAGTTGTACCTTTAATTAAGAGAAATGGGAGGAATCAAAATTGATTCAGTCATCAGGATGATGCTTCACGAAGACCGTGACACGTGCTCAGTTTGGTCATCGAGAAGTCAGACCTGCCGTGCCCCTSCACTCCCTCAACCCATTGCCTTGAATCTTGATATTTTGACACGCCGCACCTTTCTATTAGACCGGGACACGTGCCCTTGCCTCCTTTCTCTCTCTCCCCTTTATTTTAAATTTATTTATTTTGTACCTCTCTTTCTTTTTTTCCTCTTTAAATTTTAAATGTAAAAAGAAAAAATTAAAAAAGATTTCCCACGTAGAAGTAGATTTAAATAGAACCCTTATCTCGACTATAAAAGATTTAAATTTTTAACTTTTAATTTTTTAAAAAAGAAAAAATAAACTTACATTTGTAATTTTTATCATAAAATTTAGTATACAACATCTAACGAATATATAATATTTAGACGACAATAATAATCGAAATCCTTGTATTTCAATCAAATTCTTTGTTATTTTATTTGGTTGAAAAAATTAACAAAAATATACGATTTTACTTTAACAGAGAACTCATTTGTATTCCATTATCACATAAAAAATCTTACTTCAAAGAAAACACAAATATTCTCAATATCGAACAAAATAGAGTAAATATCTCTTGAACATTATCAATTCAAATGAATTTTTGATCGAAAATTTCTTTTCTTAAAAATTGTGATGAAATAATTTCTCAAGTGAAAAAAATTAATTCGAAACGGAGCCTTAATTATTCTTTGAGGTGAGGAAAAAGGTAATTGGCATGGATGGATTGGTGGAAACGCCTTTTGGGTACCTTTCCATTACTTTAATCCATCCACTTGCACTAGTGTTGTCGTTGATTCTAGGTGCTGCTATCTCTGTATAATGATAATAATAATAACAAAGTCATATTTTATTGTTGGCTTCTTTTTAACCGGCAAGTCTAAAGAACACGCCTAATTCCAGTTGGTTCTTATCGTAACAAAACCCATTTTTTTAATGCCTTTCATTGCTGTTGGGGGACAGTAAAAAATTACGAGTGCACTATCTATCCTCCTCATTCACAAACAATCCTTCTACCCACAAATATTTCTTTTTTTCTTTTTTCTTTTTTTTTCAATTCGAACTTTATGAATTCTTGCCTTCTCAATTTGAATTATTTTATTGTGACTTTTACTCGACAAAAGATTTATATCTTATTTTAATTTAATAATCTGCTTATCAACTATCTTAAACTGGTGATTAGTTAGTGTTTTTGATCATTGAAGTTATAGTTTAAAAAGCCGGGAAGGAGGGTTGAAAGAATTATGGAGCCATTTTGAAGACAATTACTTTTGAAGTGAAATGTCCACTATGGGCATGATGTTTGGGAAAATGAACTTTGCCTTTTATGTAATAGAAATCCAAAGCAGTGACTCTGCCAAAAGAACAATGAAGAGACAAATTGTGGTCCTAAGATATTT
>MEJB01000018.1:1585234-1613344 GCA_001752375.1 Rhazya stricta
AAAAAAAAAAAAAAAACCTTATATGCATCATTACTGATACTTTTTGTTTGTCTTAATTAGCAATCAATCACATTTATACTTTGACCCTAGAAAGCATACCTAAATCAAAATTCTATTTTCTTCCAACATTTTGCAAGTCACAGTCGTGCGCCTATGGAGGACTTGGTCCTTCCCACAAGATAGGATTTTCTCTCTTAAAAYTTTGGCCATTTCCAAACTAAGTGAGGAGATTTCTARTATCGTGCGCCTGCATAGTATAACTCTTATTTGAAAAAATATTTTATTTATAACTCTGACACCATAGATAARGATCGAACACAAGACTTTCGTTTAATATAGCAGTTGGATTACTAAATGCTTGGAGTTGCTGGATTAGTTATAATTGGGGGAGAGAGAGGGACTTGGAGCAATGGAAAGATGCAAATGCAATGGCTATTGTTGTTTTGTTTGGGAGCAGAGGGAAAAGTAGTGGGGGGTTTCTGGGGCAACAAAAAAGGGGCATCATATGCCCTAATCTTCCCGGATATCACATAAAGAAACAGGTGGGAGGTAACGAGACACATCATTACTTGTACGGACGAGGTTTTGTTTAATTACATTAAAATATGATGCTAATTGTCCTTTAATCCTGACTTTTTATAGAATTGATTGGATTGGAGATATATTTAAGACCATCCTAATGTAATCAATGATTTTGATTAGCTGGTGAGTGTGTAAAGAGAGACTTCCCAACTTGACATTTGGGTGGTGGATAACACCCTCTACTTTTAACACCACTTTAGTGCTCCTCTCCTTTTCATCATTCTCGGAACCAATCTTTCCAACTCTTTTATCACTAATTACCAAAAAAATAAAAAATAAAAGTGAAATTCCCAAATCAACCTTGTGATTAATGGGTTTTAGACTTTTTCATATTACATTTTATGTCTTTACGTACCTCTATTTATTTGCGTCATGTTACGATATAATCTGACTATTTAAAATCATGTATAATGTATCGATCATTTCTTTTTTTCCTTTTCACAGGACTGCATAAATAAATGATCGTAAATAATCAAGTGATATAAAAATTTAAAAATAAAGTATAATAATAAATACAAATACGACAAGAATTCAATGATATTATACGTAATTTTACTTTAACATACTTTAAAAAAAAAAAAAAGGTTGAGACAGATAAGATAAAAAGCATCCAAAGGGCAACATTTTTACCATAGAAGTACTTTTTAAGAATAGTTTCTTTATAGATCATGTGAATTGTGACAATACATTTTTGACCTTTAGTTTACACTAGGATTCTTTTGCCTCAAACAAAAAACAAAAAAATAAAATTAAAGAGTTGAGTTGACCTACCTGTGGTTTATTCATTTCCTATGACTTGAATAACAGTTTTTTAACCGTCTAACCAATAGTTTGGTGGAAAGAAGCGCTAAACCCATAACGATTTCTGGTTTCCTATTGGTTAGCCATCTTTCATATTGTATACAAATGTCATGCTCCCTCTTTATGAAATTCAACTTACACATGTCACAAGAATCCACAAGTTTACTTATTTTATCACATAAAGAGTTTTATTATAAAAATTTAAATGAAAAATAGTATTTATTTTAAAAAGTGAATATTCAATTTGGGACAATTTAAAATAGAAATGTAATATCTCCACATGGTTTGCTCAGGGTGAAAATTTGATGCAAAAATAGTAAATGACTTATATTACATTATTTGTTCCGCATAGATTTCGTTCGATAAAATTGAATTTAAAAGTTTAAATATTGAAATTTAGAGATTTAAATTTGAAAAATTGTTAATTTCATTAACATTGAAAATTTATTTATACATACTGAATTTGATTAGAGGTTTTAATGATTATTTTAGTAAAAAATTAAAAATATATATTTTTGATTGGCGGAGAGAAAGGAGGAGGAAGARGCGTAATTACTTCCGAATAAAAAGCGGACATATTATTAGGCTTTGTCCTTTTGGTGGGATATTAAAAAGCGGATTTAGCATGTCGCTTTCTTAGCTACTCGCTAGCCATCTTTATAGGCATGCTGCCCACTAAGAAGAAGCTGGAGAATGAGGTCATTTTTTTCCAATTTGGTTAGTGAATCTAACTGTCTAAAATGGTTTGTGACGTTCTTCATAGGAATGCTATATCATAGGAAGAAATAAGTTAAGTTGTGCATTATTCGGGTGTTACATTATATCGTTATCTTTATAAAAAATTTTTTTGATACATTTAGTGAGAATTATAAATGATTTAAAAAAATTGCATAAATAAAAATTCGTATTAATTACTCTATAAAATTCTACATTACTACAAATATAAGAAAGGGATAGACATGTWGTTACGCTTCATTYGGAATGATGGAATAGAACAAAACMTTCTTTCTTGTTCAAAATGATTGAGAATAYTTAGTCCGTTCTTGAATTTGTGAAGAGAATCGACATGAAATGATGATTCGTTCTTTTTTTAATGTTTGGTAAAGTTATTTTTAAGTTTGGGATGAAATGAAATGAAATTTAACCTAACACGAATTAAATATCTCGTTGCATGATATTACGTAAATATGGTTAATATCTAATTTCTTTTTTCAATTTAGGCAACAAAATCATTTAAAATATTATTTTTTAAATATAAAAATTAATAAAAATATATTTGTATTAGCCATTTAAGCATTATTTTACGTTAAATGTATTTAAGGCATAATTTATAATAATTAATTTTTAACAAAAAATAAATTTGTATGATGTGTCTAATGCAATTAAATAAAATTTATAAAATATCCAAAATCTATTTAAAATATTACATTTTGAAAAAAAAAACTAAAATCATGGATTTCTAAATCCCCCAATTTATGAAATCTTGGGAAAACAATAAATCCCAAAATATTTACTAATCCCTTTTCAAGTAAGTATGCGAAATATRGGAAAAAACAGTAATTAGAGGAAACTACAAGGGCCAAATAGCAGGAAAAAAGTGGAGATACATGGAGGATGCTGTGCACTCAAAGCGAGCAACGGCGCCGTGTCTGTCCTTTCCCGATAAGCTCGGTGATTTGCCTGAATTCAGATATGACCTTACCTTGATCCTTAGGGCTTTGAATTTTGGTCCTCCTCGAGTCRCACCCCGCCACATCATCATCATCTCTCTCTGCCGCTCTGCCTCTCTGCTTCCAATTTACTTGCAAAAATCCAAAGAAAACAAGAAAATGTAGGGGAAAAAAAGAGAAATTCAAATTAAAGATCTAGAAATTGAAAAGAGAAATAACTAAAAATTTTCATTTCCCTTTCTTTATCCACAAAATCCAGGCAACCCTTTCGTTTGATTGGTTCGTGAAGCTTTATGAATGGCTAAAGGATGCCCTAGCAAGAAATGGGCAGTTCTTGGTTTTGGTTTCAGTTTTGGAAGGCAGTAACAGCACTGGGGTTTTTCTTGGCTTTGGAGTTTGGTAAGTTGAGACATGAGAGAACATTGCTACTGGAATTTCGGGGAACAAGTTAACAGAAAACTTCTTTTGAAGTTTGCAATTCATTCTTTCTCACTCACTTCCTCCTTTTCTCTTCTCCTTCTTCTTCTTCAACCTTCAGCTTCTCCTTCTTCTTCTTCAACCTTCAGCTTCTCCTTCTTCATCTTCCTCGATCTGTGAATCCCATCTCTTTTTCTTCAGAAACTGGGTAAATATCTCCCAAGCTTTTGTATCAGAATTCGATCTTTCTTTCAAAATGTCCATCAAAATTACTAGAATCTTTCTAAACTATCATGTTTTTTTTTATCCGAAAGGTCTGCCAGATTTGCGGGTTTTGTCAAAGCTATAGTTTTTCTTCCATTAAGCTGAGAATGAAAACATTTTCTTTCACAGTTTCAGGAAGTCTGTCCAATATATTGGCTTTTCAGGTCGAAATTCAGACAAGTTCCTGATGATCTTCATCTGATCTAAACATCACCTTCCTCGAGTTTGCAAGTGATTAATTCTTGAAAATGTTGTAATTATAGTAAAATATTCTTCAGTGTGCATTTCATTTGAGTGATCAAAATTTGTTCTTTAGGAGTTTGTCTTCAGTATCTGCAGTTTTTGATAAATTTGAAACGTTGGATCTTTTTTTAAGTGCGAAATTCTTCAATAGATACAAGTACTATATATGTAACTATACTCGTTGAATACACAAAGTTTAGGCAAATGAAATGTAAAAGCATGAATTTTTCAGAACATGTGTGGAGAGATTTGTTTTGACTTATCAATCTTTAATTTTGTATGATACAGCCATACAGGAGCTTATCTGCAAAGGATAAATCCTTCAAGTTTCTCACAAGTCACAGATCCAACAGTTCTGGATTTGTAGTTTGTCGTTTAATTGCAAATTTACATCTCCTGAAGAGACAGCAAGAGGTTAATATTTTATTCTCTTATCAATACTTCAACACCACCGAAAATAAAGTCTTGCTTTTCTTACTATTTACTACTATTACAGTACCAATATTACTAATTCTTCTTGCCATTTTCTTTTTGTAGTTAATCTTTTGTATATCTTTATTAAGCTCAGCAATAATGTCTGCAATTAGCAGGGTTGGCCAAGCTTTAAATACAACAGCTGCAGCAACAAAAGCTCTCCCGAAAGGACCTTCCTTTTCAGATCAGGTTCTTGCCAGCAAACTGCAATTACTTCCTTCTCTGTTTAGCCTTTTCTCCTCAACCAAGAAACAGAGGAAAAGAGAAAGAAAAACCCCAAAGAAAGAAGAAAAAAGAGAGCTCCAGATCAAAGGTCAGTGAGAGACTAAAGAAATAGACTTTTCATTCAGTACTATCTCTTTCAGCTCATGTTGAATTATGAAGGTGGGTTATTATGGAGTATCTGTGTGTTAAAAAGCTTTTAAAGCAACGTGGTACATTTCTCAGCATCTGATGCTTCGTTCTTCTTCTCTCTTTTTTTTTTCCGCTCTATATYTTTSGGTTTTCTTTCTAATTCTACTTTTTTTATGAGTTTCAGGTTTTTTTTTAAGTTTCTTGTGGTGATGATTTTTTGCTATTGTTTTTCCAGGSTGAGRGCCGAGTGGTGCTATTTGCTGAATGCTGAACCTTAAGGGTCTGAGCAGATTCACAGGCTTTGCTTTAGAAAGAAAGCACTGCAAAAAGCTTCAACGAAGAACCCCTCTTTCTTTTCCTTTCCTTTCCTCTCCTGACATTATTAGCAGACTCTCTTTGTGACTTGAACGTGATATATCATAGCGCGCGAAGGAAGCCTTTTTCACCCACACATACACACATTTACACATTTTATCTCTCTCTGTGTGTAAGTATTTATCCTTACAAAAGCCAAAGTACTCTGTGTAATTGTCATCAATGCAAAGTACATCCACATCCACACATACTTACTGATACAGTCCTTCCTTCCACCCATCTGCACACCCACTGCTCTCTCTCTCTCTCTCTCTCTCTCTTCATGTCTCAAACCTAGTTTGTCTTCTTTAGATTTAGGAAGAAACGGAAAAGATAGGTTAGTTTTGAAAGGGGTTTGTGCTCTTCAGGTTTTATTATAGATTTTTGGTTGAGAAAGGTATGAAAGTGGTATGGAGGTGGAGGAGATGCAAACTCAAAGTTGTAAGTTTCCAAGGATCCGTAATGGAAATGGTAGAATTGACTCAGCTAAGATAGGCCAAAAGAGAGAAGATCAGTACCCAGATGAAGAAGAGGCAGATGGAGAGGTCAAGAGGGGAAGTGGTAGTGGAGGAGGTCGAGGAGGTGGAGTTGGCGGTAGACTTGATATTAGTGCTCCTGGTGGTCTTGGTAGGCTTTGCGGGTGGCCTTCATCTAGGATTGTTAGGGTTTCTCGAGCCTCCGGAGGTAAAGACCGCCACAGCAAAGTTTGGACCTCGAAAGGGCTCAGAGACCGGCGTGTTAGGTTGTCGGTGAACACGGCGATACAGTTCTATGATCTGCAAGATAGACTTGGTTATGATCAGCCTAGCAAGGCCGTGGAATGGCTGCTAAAGGCGGCGGCCAGCTCTATTGCTGAGCTTCCCCCGATTAATACATCATTTCCCGACACTCCCCAGCAGCAGCTAAGCGATGAAAAAAGGTCTAGTGCAGGAACTGAACATGGGTTTGATTCAGCAGAAGTTGAAATGGAAGGTGAACCTAATTTTCAACAGCAACAACATGGGACTTTGTCTAAATCTGCTTGTAGCAGCACTTCTGAGACCAGCAAGGGTTCTGGGTTATCCCTTTCTCGGTCTGACAGCCGCAAAAAAGCTCGGGAACGAGCTAGAGGAAGGGCTGCTGAGAAGGAGAAGGAGAAAGAGACCGACTCTTCCCGTGCAGGCCATCAGCAACACCAGAATGTGAACCCTATTTCTCAGAGTTCTTCCTTCACCGAGCTATTAACTAGTGGTATAAATGGTACTGCAAATGTTAACAATACCAGCAACAGTAACAACACCACTACTCCTAATGCTTCAATTCACCAGAATGCCGGCGGAGGCGGCAATAATGGAACTTCAAGCGAGTCTAATATTTTCCAGAAATCACCTAGGGAATGGTCTTCTACAATGGATTACTTTACCACAGGGCTTTTAGGACCCTCCTCCACTCGTGCTGCACATCAATCATCTACTGGTTTCTTGGGACAAATCCAGCTGGGAAATCATCTCCAACAATCACTAGCGTCGGTGTCTTCACCGCTTTTTAGTGTTACCGGAGATCATCACTCCGAGATTCCTCATTTCTCCTTCGTCCCTGATCATCTAGTCCCGGTTGTGACCACTGCTGCTGGTGGGAGTAGCAATAATAATAATTCCGGTAATGGTGAATACAATCTCAACTTTACCATTTCTCCTTCATCTTCTTCCGGCCTTGCTGGTTTCAATAGGGGGACCCTTCAGTCCAATTCTTCTACGCCGTCTCTGTTGCCTCAAATCCAGAGGTATACGCACATGGACGGACCATCTGCATTCTACATCAGCACTGCAGCTCCACCAAATGCTGCCGMTGCACCTGTGGAGAATCACCACCACCACTTCCTTCCCAGATTCGACGCCGGCTTGCAGCTCTGCTACGGTGATGCTGGCCGGCATTCTGACCCCAAGGGAAAAGGAAAGAATTAAGTTGATCTAAAAGCTTGTTCCTCTCAATCCCATCCTTATATCTGGTAAATTTTCAGTAATACTTTCAAAACTATTTCAAACCGAACATGTCCATAACTGCCCGTACATGTTTAATATTTTGAGGCTGTTCAATCTATTTACTGTGGTTTCTCACATGGTTTTGAGTGTTCTTCGCTGTTTAAGTATGTTCTTGGCCAGAGTAATCCTTCAGGTACTTTTTGGATCTACGTGTTTATCGTACCATGAATGATTATTTTGATTTCTTGGTTTCACCAAAAGCATGGTATTGGTCATAATATTTTATCACATTATCTCGTGTTGTCTTTTATGATACATGCAYGGATAATTGCGAACTGGGGATCGGCTGGTTGTCYCTTGTTTTGTTCTTTTTCTTTGGTTCCCCTCTTTCTAGCATGTCTATGGCTAGGACAGGTGTTGATCATCGAGTGAAAAAGAATGCACTTTTAACAATGGTGGACGCCAGAACTACACTCTTTTATCTTTTGTGCCCTAAACCCCTTTTCTTTCTTGTCTCCTTCTCTTAGTACCCTAACACTGCCTTTCAATTACTTACACCAGTGAAACTATTACTGGAGAACAGGTGTCAATTGCCTAAACGGTTTGTTTTAGTTTTCCCGAACCTCTAATGGTAATTAGCTATAGCAAAATGGCGCATGGTGGCATTAAAACACTTGAGATGAAGAGAACAGGCCTCTTGGCCATGCCCTTATCCCGGCAATTTCTCAGGGTGAACTAGAGCAGAAGTATTTGAAATAAATTTTCAAACTTTAACAGGATAAAGCGCCAGATATGGTTTTGGAATGACAAATTAAAGATCAAGAACATGTGGAAATAGGAAATAAGGATATAAACTCTTTTTCTTTTTTTCTCATTAAAGCATTCCACCTGAGAATTGTAAAACTACAATGAAATATTTACAGATTGTTTATAAAGGATGCTCCAATCTATGCTGAAAAATTCACATTTATTGTCCTTTTGTGCTTTCATAAGTATTTTCAATGTGCAAAAATGCAATAAATATGGATATATTTTTTATGCATAGAGTTGGTGTGAGAGAAAAACTTGTGATGCAGAACTATCATGTAAGAAATGAGATTTGGTCCCTTTAAATCTGCTACAGCATTGGGAAAAGCCA
Source organism: Rhazya stricta (assembly GCA_001752375.1). Classification (NCBI taxonomy): domain Eukaryota; kingdom Viridiplantae; phylum Streptophyta; class Magnoliopsida; order Gentianales; family Apocynaceae; genus Rhazya; species Rhazya stricta. Next base: position 1,593,493 of record MEJB01000018.1, read on the forward strand.
CAACCAAATGTTAGAAAATTGATATTAAAAATATAAGATATGTCCGATTACGTATTGATGTTTCCTTCGCTTCTCTCCTCTCTCATGATATGATTGTGTATGATATATATGTTGATTGGTTTTCCCCCCCTCAAACGACTCATTCATACATAACTACTGCCACATAAGAGGTAAAAGGATTAAAGAGAAAATATGACTGAGGGCATGTACTATTCTTCTTTGTTCTTTCTCTTCTCCAAAAAGAAAAAAAAGAAAAGTCTATGGAACTGCTCCTTGCGTACGTGTGTCCACTGAATCAAATGTATAGATAAACAAGTTATCTCCCTCAATGAAAATTCTAGTAGCTCAGAAATTTTGTTCTTGTGCAAGTTAATATGGTTATTTAGGTGCTTTGGAGGAAAAAGGTCCCAAGAACACAACCATGAGGAGACATTYATCATCTTGGGGTTCAGGTTGTTGAGAAGTTCTTGTTATAGGCAATGTTTCATGAGTCTTTAGGAAGGAGGACTGGAAGAGTAGTAGTCTTAACTTATGTTCAATTACAGTTAAATCAGCCAGAAGAACCTTGATTGTTGTAAAGGGGTGTCATTTCGTAACTGAGCCTTTTTACAGAAACTTACTAGAAAATGATTTGGGAACTCAATGGAATCATATAATGCAGGAATTAATTGTATTATAGTACAGTGTCATAAACCATTGACTTCTAGATTATTCTATAGTATGTTTTTTTACCCCAGTCTGAGTATCTCATTCACTCCAGTCTCCAAGTGTCGGCATACTGATATTAAYATACTTCATGGCTTAGTTTCTTTAGTCATTCATAAGCATATTAATTTTATTAGATACATGAATAAACGGCAGGAAACTGAACATCCTAAGGTCCTTTCAATCTGCTAACCAGATTTCTTCGTTTAAGTTTTCAAGTTTACCTTGCTATTTTGAGCGCTAATCATGATGGCTTCCTTTTGATCGTCTCAGTAGAAAGATTTCTAATCTGATGTACAAAATTCTTAGGAGTAATTTTATAAATCACTGATTCTTGATGGTTCCTCAACCATATAGTTTCATAATTGTAGGTCGTGTTTGTTACACATGAGATCCATTTCTTGTGACCAACTGACAATGGCATCAAGACTTTAGCTCAACCATTAGCTTCATAAAGAACAACAAGATCTAGGTTTAGGATTGTTAACCTAGTTGAGACAATAGTCACAAAGTATATTAATTAGGAAAATCTAGAAGGTTAAGAGATGTAACTAATATCAATTTTGAAGCTACTACTCATCCTCCAAACCATAGAATGGTAAATGATAACATTAGACAAACTGCTGAATATTGAATCACTAAGCTGTACTTTTGCTTTTATAGATAGTGAGTTTTCATTTTGTCTCAGAACTGTTTTCTTGAGGTTATAATTTGGAAGGCCAAGGAAGTTGAGGAAGTAAGGCCTCTGCACTTGGTTCAAGTAGACTTATCAAATGCCACATCTCATTTAAAGATATGCACTTTCTCCTTTTATCTTTCAAAGAATCAGTACTGAAAATTGAAACCCTCCTTTTGTAAAGACAGATTACTGCTAGGAGAACTCAGAAAGCTCTTTATTCTTTTTCTTTAATTCTTGCCTGTTATCTCCAAAAAGTCCTTACTCAAATATTAAATCTGGCAAGTATTTCACCACGGATAATATGTCTCAACTTACATAAGAGTTGAATCAGGTCTGYAAATCAAACTTGTTGGAATAAGTCGTGGCTCTTAGACAGATCATGACAGTTGCCAAGAAGGACCTTTCCTCCTGAACTATTAAACTGTCAAAGTTCACTTTAGATCTCATTTCTGCATATAATAATTTTATGCTTGTGTTTGAGTGCATATGTCTGCAGCAAGTTTATTGGTGTCTGCTTGCAGGACTTTAATTCCTGCTATTCAAATTCATTACAGTTGATATCTAGAAATGTGGAAATATTGGGAAAATTATTCCAAAAGTTTCCAGAGCAATATCTTAAGCTGAAAACGAAATAAAAATATATTCTTTCCTGAACTGTTTTTCCTTTCTTGATCCTAGGTGATGCGATATTAAATTCTGATCCAAACTAGGTATTTCCAGCTTCGGGGGAATCAATTTTCTATATTTACTGCTCTTTACTCTGCACATAATTTCTGTTATCCAAAATTCTTGGTTGAAACAGGTAGCTGGTAGTTAATGTCCTCCATTGAGATCAATTAAAGGTTTGAATAGCATAAGCTTGGCAAGATTCTGTACATCATATTAGTTAACTTCATTTACAAAATATTTGCATCTCTTCCTGACAAATAAGAAAATAAATGTGCTTCGGAAAAGTTTAGCATGAAATCACACTGGCGGACTGCTATACTCCCCACTTGAATATCACTTGTTGCATGGACTATTTCAATTGAGAAAATCCATTTCTGGAATCGATGATTGCAATGTGATAAATAACAAGAATTTCAAAGAACAATATGATCTATTGCTTTGCTTTTTGCCTCCAAATTTCTACATGATACTGGCCATTTGATCAATCTGCAGAAACCCCATTAACCAAGACACATAGACAAGCRCAAATTCATTTAGCATTTGAGCAGCGAATATTCTTAAATTTTGCTTTTGCAGTACTACATCTTTGTTCTTGATTAATTGTCAAAAGATCAATTAGCAAATAAATCAACTCCAATACTTTCTTTTGCAGGTAATTGAAGATGGAGAGTTCCTGCAAGTCCTGAGTGAAGCATGCTTTTCCTGCCTCAGGCAACCSTAATATTTATATGCTTCTGAAGTTCGTATTCTGCATAATCCATTGTAGGTTATTCATCTGGCAATCACATATTTTGGTACATTACCCCAATGCTGCCAGGTCCTGTGTGTTTTGATGAGAGATGGTATGTTGTTGATTSAGGTTATTTATGATTTTCTTTAGCTTTGCTGCTTCTGCTTGGAAAATTGTCTATAGAATTCTTTCAGAAAACCAACTTCTGATTCAACCCAATCGAAAAAAGCTGAATTTGGAATCTGAAATTTTCTTGAAAACAACCATTGCTTCTTGATTTTCAGTGTTTAAATCGTTCAAGATASTGCAGCTGTTACCAGGATTTTGCTCATTGAAAGAAAAAGGATAATCTTCATTATATCATAATAAGACCCTGCCTCTACATGCCATTTGGAGCTCTTTATCAGGATTACATAAATAGGAAACTATAGAACCCTCATGATTTTTCTTCTTTTTCTCCCTGAAAAAAGGTGTGTTGGCGAATTACCTCTTCATCAAAACTGCTAAAGAATGCAAGTGAAGTAAAGTGCACTTTTGTAAGAGTTAGAAGAAAAAATATTTCCACCATGCTGAATGCTGACTSCACTAATCATRTACGTGTATGTTATTGAAGGTTTTGATCATCATAGGAATAATTATGTGTTTTGTGGTGAGTTCCWCATATTTTTAAATTGAAAATAATTTACAAGTTCAAATGTTTCATTCCATTTATAATTTTACAATTATATAATAAAAATATTCGGAATGAATTGCTCTTAGAGCTGAATACATCTATTAATTATTTTTTAATACTCAAGTATTGACAATGATTTTATTGTTCTTGTTGGGTGATGACATTTTGCACATTATTTTTGGACTATAATCTAGCTAGAACTAAGGATTAAGTATAAAAAGACCCTTATAGTTTTGCAATTTTGTTAAGTTAATACCTTATATTTCAATTCGATCACTTTCCTCTCCAGGTAACGAAATTTTTCTGGAATCTTTTTCCTAATATATAAATTTACACTTTCATCCCCCATTTAAACTGCAAGGATAAAAAACCATTAATCGTTGTTATCTCACTCTCAAACTCACACTTTTTTTTTCCCTTCTATGAATTGATTCCAGCTAATTGCCTGAATTCTCTCTCTCACAGTGTGTAGTCGAAGCAGATGTAGAGAGAGAGAGATAGGGATGGATAGGTACATAAAACCAACCTGAATGAGTCCAGAAAAGAAATGAAAGAATTGAAGAGAAACAGAGAAAGCGTAGAACAAATCTGAGAAGCCAATCGTACMTGATATTTCTTGATGATCTAAATTAACGTGATGCATGAAATTTGATTCCACAATCAATCAAATTTGTCAAATTTACCAGAAAATTAATCAAAAAAATGAACTATTACTACGATGTAATTATCACGTGATATATGTAAGATATCGTTTATAAATTTTTTATTTTACGAGAGAAAGATAGTTTAACTAATAAGTTRAAATCAATTAATAGAAGAAAAGAACGTATGTGACTTTGAGAGTGAGATAATAATCATTAGGATTTTTTTATTCTTGCAATTTAACGGACATACAAAGGGATGCAAGTTTACATTTATATATTAAGAAAATGAATTTCACAAAAAATTCTARCAAATATTGTATGGAATTAGGTAGTTGGGAGGAGGTAAGCGGTCGAATTGGCACATGCATATTAACTTGACAAAGTGATTAAACTAAAAAGAATTTTGTTACGTAACTCTGCAACTAATTATGGAATATATAACTCATTCCGTGGATGCATTATGGGTACTAATTATGTCCATTATGGAATAAACTATAGGAAAATACATTGTAATGGTTCTTTGTTGGGCATTGACTCAATTAAGATTTTTGGTTTTTTTATTAATAATGAGATCAATCAAGATTTTTAACTTTTTTAAGGTCGATTTTCTTTTTTCTTTTTATTTTCCAAGAAGAAGTAACATTTTTAAGATCAAATTTTTAGTCGACCTCACTTTTTGAGCTCGGAAATCACGTCCATTACCCTAAAACTTAAATGTCGAGAGCTGTATTTAATCTAGGTAACAGTCGACTAAAAGAACATTACAAAGAAGCTTATTCCGTAAAGGAATTTTAAACTAAGCTTATAAATTGTCGACCATACTAAACAAAGATTTTAACTTCGTTCCAAGTTCTTTTGTACAATTATGTAATACAGTATATTCAACCAACATGCACTAAACGTTTTGGTGCATCTAACTTATGCAATCTAGCATATTAAAAATGGATAAAAAAGTTAAGAATTCAAAAATAAAATAATTATAAATTTATTTATTTATTTTTCAGAAGTAAATCGTATGAGATTTAACGAAATTATGATAATCTCAATGAGTTATGGATACTAATTAAAAGTAAATAAAATAAATAAAAATAAAATTAGCACACTTACACACATAATCAAGTTTAACAACTCAAAGAATTCCAACCAGGCAGAAAAACTGGTTAAAACCTCAAAGAGATAAACCTATATGGTTGTCTAATTTCAATGAAAGCGTAGGGCTTCAACGCCTTCTTCCAAATGCTAAGCTATTAAACGTTGAACCGCCATWGTCTTTTCAATTACACGCTCTTAAGCCCTAGTATTGAACGGCTTCTCAATTCTCATATCCTTAAAGCAGCTGCAAAATGCCTCTCTGAACCTCGTCGTTCTTCTTCCACCGTATGTATATGTTTATATGCAAATTTACCATAACCTTTTCCTAATTCGACTTTCGAGTTTTCTTGCTTGAATTGATTGATTGAACCCATTCTTCATTGGGAATTCGTTGTTTTCACGACATGAGATTGCTTCTGTTAATGGAATCCGGGCAATTGTTTTGCAGGTCTTTTTCTGTTAATTTATTCTTTGGAAAAGCATGTACCCTTCTCGGGGGGGCAATGGATATGGTCACCACCAGCAGCCTTACTCTTCTCAATCTGCTTATGCTCAGACGGTATGTTATGCTATCCCTCTGAATTTCCTTTTTAGTTATTTAGCTTATCGCTTTCAACTTCATCCTCGTTTGTATTTGTGAAAAAGGGCATATATTTTTTTTTTTTGAAATTCTTTGGTAATTGAAAATTGTTGGGGTTAGATTCTACCTTGATCATAAATGGTATTAGTGCACTGATGGGTTGATTATATTAGTGTCTGATTACAAAAATACTACCAATTTTGTTGATTGTTGGGCTTATCATTGTCAAGTTCCTGTTGGTGCTCCAAATGTCATTTCTAGCTCCAACTCATCCGCAGCTAGTTTGTGCTGTAGATCTTCTATCTAGTAATTGTGCAGATGATCTGTCTCACTTTATGTCTTGACCTTTTTGCTTACTGTACGTGTGACTATGTGATGCTATTCGGACTTCRGAATATAATGTTAATCTATTAATCAATAGTTAGTTATTTTTATTCCACAGTTGGGATCTAGTTACCCCGTCAGTTCTGTTGGAGCACCAGAAGGAACATCACAGCTTTCTGGAGTTTCCCACCATTCAGCAATGTTGGGAGGTCCACAGGAAGGAGAAGTGAGTGGCTATAGAGGAGGTCATAGCCATCCTTCTGCTGGGCCACATTATGGCGGGCAGTACAGTTCAATTTACAGTTCTGCTGCTCAACAGGTCAGGAGTTATAACGTTTTACAGTGCTCGATGCTAACATTTTTAGAAGTATTCATTTGTTTGAGAAGGATATGTTGGATAATGAACATGCAATTGCTGRTATTATTACTGTATCTGATGTTGATTTTGTGGGGATAAGGAAGAGGCACAGAGAAGTGCACTTTTGCTTTTTCTTGTGGAAAGAAATTTGACATTAGAGAATTGGCGTAAATCAAGARAAGTGGTAGATAAGCATTATTGCCTTACCTACATGTACAGTTGGTTACTTACTTCTGCTTTTGTGAACTGTTGTTTGTTAATAAATAAAGAGAACCCTTTGCAAATTCAAAGAGTATGAGACTGACATGCTGATGAATTAATAGTATATATTTGTTATTCGGAATTAATTTAAGRATTGGCAACCTGAGATGAAGGAATAGTCATAAAGAGTATGGAAATGACAGCAGCATCTTTAAGGTCGTCTGGTTAGTTTTGGCAAGATATGCCTGGGTTACTTAAGGCGGTTTTTTTGTAGCCTTATCATCAATTTAGAGTAAAGAAAGATAAGTTTGATGAAGTGCCATTGGATTTTTAAGGCCTGCATTTTCTTAGAGTATACACTAGCATGCCTGTGTTTTGGATATAAGCAGATGGAGCTTGGAAGTTAGAATAATCCAGTCTCCAGCTTCAGGGATTTGTATTATTAGGAACTCCTATTTGACCGTATTGTTAACGCTGAGTAGTTTTATTGCTTTGGTCATGTGTGCAGATTTTATTTCTTTTGGAGATAAAATATGTGCATGGTTTTACTAAAACAACGCAAAGTTTTCCTCTTTTCATCTTCTGGCCAGGAGTATCAAGAAAAAGAAACAGAACGCAAAGCACAAATTCATACATTAAAAATCTCTTCTTCATACTTATTGTTCATCCAGCTTGAAAGTTTTTTATTTTAAATTTATGCATTTTAATAGAGGATCATGAAAGGATGAAAATCAGTTAATGTTGCTCCGTAGAATAAGACTTCCATATTGAATGATGTAATTTGTGGCCTTTGTTTTGTGCACATTAAGAAATCTCACATGAGAGTTCCTTTTTGTATCTGCTTTGTTTCTTGATCTCTTATCTGCACTTGTTATTATTATTTTCACAGATGAAAAAGAAAAAAAAAATCGCCTTTTTCTGCAAGCTATATTTAGTAGTAGGAATTAAGTTGCTCTGTGAATTTGACCACTGGAAGAGGTACCGTGTGACTAAAAATTTAAGTTTTTTAGAAAGTCAGCACATCTTTTCTTTTTCTTTCTCCCTTGTTATAATATGGGAGATCAGTTATATGGTCTATGATGTTAAGCCTTAAGATTGCWAAGACTGGTTATTTGTAGTATTAGGCTCGTGATGTGTAAGTATGCCTCTTTTTCTTTTTCCTCTATCCCTGTCTTTCTTTCTTTTTTTTATTTTTCCCCCCGTTTATTACAATATCTGGGAACTAGTTGGTCAATTTAGCAGTCAGCAGTGGGATTGTCTTCCTCATAGTATTAGTATTTGCATCATAGTGAATATAGTCATGTGGTGAATTATTCTTTTATGGTGTCATATTCTGATTCAACCCCTTTTTTGATCTGATATGGCCTTTAGAATGTAAAATACTTCAATTTATAAAAGAATTCTAATGTAAGGTTTTCTTGGAAATAGGTGGTTGCATATATTTCCTACGGAACTTTATACTTCCTAGAATTTGTTCTTAGTTTCTCTTAGACAAATTTTGTGTTGCAAGTATCTCCCATCTCCAATCAGTAATTTACTGGATAAGATGACATTTTGGTAGTAATTTCATGGTTGTTTGTCCTTGGTATTCTTCTCCCTATAAATCTTTCTGCTTTAGGTTATACGACGAAACAAAGCTTCTGTCTCATGTTTGCCATCTGTACCATACAAGGCTAATTTTCTTCATTTTTTTAGTACTATTTTCATTTGGTAAGTGTTTAGAGCTTCTGTGTTTTGGAATTACAGAAGTTCTTATAGTTTTTGTATTTCTCTTTTAGATCCCTCAATTGGGWGCCAAAGGTTCCATGCCATCCGCTTTAGAAAGCCGTACTGGTTTTAGCTCAGCTATGCCAGACTCGCCTAAATTCACATCTGCTGACTATGTCTCATCAGCAAGCCGGGGATATGGTCATAAAGGTGATCAGTTATATTCTGATAGCATTTCTGATTATACACCTGGGGACAGACGCCAATATGGTGAACGACATAGTGCTTATTTGGGAAGAGATTTGCCTAGTGAACCTGCTGGTAGATATGCTGATTCAGTTACCTATGGTCATAAACGTCAGGTACCATGTTCAGCACTTCATTGCTTTATGCAAGGTTTTCTACTTTCTTTTCCCCCCCTCCAGTGTGGAAGCAGTTGTAAGCCTTGTGTTAAAATTGGATCCGCCTTTCTCTGATGCACCTTTCTATTAATTACATAGAACTTTCTGCTCTCTCAAATGTTTTGTAAAGTGAAATACTAATTGTACCTTATCAAACTTGAAATGTTCAAAGTCCTTTTAAACTTAATTTCTTACTTTTTAAATTTAAATGCAATTCAACTAGCTTAAAATGTTTTCAAGGATTTATGTTATGCATGTGATATAATGTTATATCTCTTTTCCTATGTAAAAAATATCTAGTATAAATAATTTTTGTCCTTGAACAGCCTGAAATATATGACATGGATCAAGCGTCATTATTGCGACAAGAACAAATGCTAAAGACTCAAGCTCTGCAATCTGCTTCCCTCGATGGAAATCCTAGGTATGGTTATTAAGTTTCAGTTGAAATTTATGCTTAACTAACCGCGATAATAYGTGGTTACTCCTTATATCAGTAGTTAGCATTTACATGTTTGGGTATCTTATTATCCTTGCTAGTCAATGTACTATGAGAAATGCTTACTTTGATAATAGCATAGTGTCTGTGGACCGTATATCCATATTGGCTTCCTTAGGTTGGTACTATATCCTTCTGCACTGAGTAGAAACAAATTTCTGGCAGACAAGCTGATTATGTTGCAGYGCGGGCTAGGACTCTTCSTCATTCAACACAGGRTTATCGTCCAGCCCAAGATCCTATCACTTATGGTGGGAGAATTGACCCCGATCCTCGCAGTTTATCAATGTTAAGTGGGTCATCTTATGGGGCACAACATAACCCATCAATTTTAGGGGCTGCACCTCAGAGAAATGTAGATGAACACATATACATCCCAAGTTCCTCAAATCCTGGTTATGGAGTTAGCCTCCCTCCTGGCAGGGACTATGGAACAGGCAAAGGTCTCCGTGGGAACTCACTTGATACAGATTATCCAAGTACTGTATCATTGCGTGGTCATCCACGAATTGATGACCGTAACGATGATAGAGTTGCATATCCTCGGGAGCTTGAGCGAAGAGAAAAGGAACAGCATAGAGATTATTTGCACGAGCGAGAGAAAGATAGAGAACGGGAAAAGGAACGAGAACGACAACGTGAGCGAGAACGTGAACGTGAACGAGAACGAGAACGGGAGCGAGAACGAGAACGAGAACGACAAAGAGAGAGAGCACGTGAAAAGGAACGCATTTTGGAGCAAAGAGAGAAGGACAGAGAACGAGAACGCAAACTTGAGATTAAAATTAAGCGTGARCGGACTCCTGCCAGAATCTCCAGGGAACGTCGAGGTCCTTCGCTGACAAAGGATGTTAGACCTCTTCGAAGAGAATCCCCTCGCCATGAAGCTTTGCATAGGTGGATCTTGTTTAATTTGTCTCCAACTCTAGTTTGTATATTAAGCTGCTGGTCTGTCTTGCAGCCTGCATAACTAACTCAGTGTTCTGTCATACTGAAGGCGGCATTCACCTATTAARGAAAAAAGGAGAGAGTATGTTTGCAAGGTAAAAAGCTATACAGTAGCTCAATCATCGAATATTATCAGAACTTCGTTACTCATGGGGAAATTCCATCCTCCTCGAACCAGTGCCGGAATCTTGAAGACACGCCTTTATGCATTTCAGTACCCCTTCTGAATAAGTGCCATGTTGTCTTGTGATTAATTTTTTTCCACCTCTCCTATTTGAAAAATTACTGTCTACTGCCTTTAATTTAGTTCACTCTGGCTTCCTACATGTTTGCACCTTCATTTGGATTCTTCTTTCCTTTTTCTTTTTGTTTGGTACTATCTCAATCTTTTCATTCACATTTAGAGAATCCTTTTCTGCGAATTTAGAAAATGACTTTCTATTTCATATCCTGAAGCTATTTTATTAACTTCAGAGACCCTGGTTCTCAACATTGTTCCTGTTATTGCTGGTTTTCTTGTTATGGAGACTCATTCAAAGTGGCTATTACTTTTGTTCGTAATAGCTCTTTGTTTCGCCGTATCCTTTTGGATGTGGAAGCAAACTGATGTGTCTAAAAGATMCTAATCCTTCTATTTAAATTCTTGTGAAATTKTAAAAAAATATAAGATGTTGTTCACTTAGTGGGGAATAGTTAAATCATTCTTAATACATTCTTAACAAGTTTACTTTTTGTGCAGGTCTACTCTTCTTGCTTGGTAGAAGTAGAGAGGGATTACTTGTCACTTGATAAAAGATATCCCAGGCTTTTTATATCACCAGAATGCTCAAAGGTCTTACTCTTCTTTTGCTTCGGATGATGATTAGTTTTGATTTTGTTTTAACCATTGGCAGTTTTACTGATTGCAGGTAGTCATAAATTGGCCAAAAGGGAACATGAAGCTTCCTTTGTACACTCCTGTCAGGTACTTGCATTTGCCTGTTGACTGACTCCTTGACTTTGTTTTCTTTGAAGAAGTTAYGTATTTCTGCTGTACAATTCCTTTGGTTGTCCTTCTGAAGTTCAGTATCTTGTTTATATTTCTSTCCTGTTATATCTTTTAAAACAAGGTGCGTTGCTGCCAGGTTAATGAAATTGCTTGATTTCAGTGAGACATTCTTTTGAATATTGATGCRTGAACTCAAATTCTGGATGTGATTGATGTGGACAAACTTTGGAACAACAGTTTGTTTCTTGTTTTAGTTTTAATGGCTGAGCATCACCTAATCTATAACGAACAAAACTTTTGGGTTTTTCTAGATAAATTAGAATTTTGAACCACTAGATGATTATATTCTGATGCCTTTTCTGGTGGGACAGTTTTGAGCATGATTTTGTTGAGGATAATAATGCAGCTGAGCAGAAATGTGCAGTTTCCATGCCAACCGATGGTCACCTTGTGAAATCAGAATGTGGAAATACTGTGTGGAATTCAAAGGTAAATTCTTTTCTCACAAAAATGAGTAGAAAAATCTATATAAATTGATACTTTTTCTTTGGAATACTGGAGAGATTGCCATCTTTGTTGTTCTTTCACTTGTATGATTATAAATGCGACAACTAGTTGAAAAATTCCCTCTTGGAGATACACTAAATATTCCAGTCCCCTTGTCCTCTTGATGATAGCAACTCCCTCTTGGGAATTATCTCGAGTAATTATTTTGCTGTAAGATTGTAAGATCATCATCCCGAGTTAAATTTCGTGTTATATTACATTGGGATTTCGTAAATGGAAACATATTACTTGGCTAGTTGTACTCTGAAGTGTTTGCGTCTACTGGTTCCTGATTACTGAAATTTGACTCGTAATATAAAACGAACTAACATCTGGATTAGCTTTTTGAAACAGTTTTTGCTTCTAAGAACAACTASAGTAGACAAAATCTGTTTAAACAGCAGTTTCTCAACCTTCACTTGGGCTCATAACTACTTATCTTGTTCTCGCCTCTTCCTGTTCGCTCTTGTCTCCCTTGGCCTGAACCATTGGTATCATTTCTATATGAAACTGGGAAAAGTGACAAGTTGATGTTTGCAATGTATCTATGCACAAGCCAGTTCCCTTTCGAATGATGCTGTAATGGGTTCTCTTCATCATTTAGATGAAGAAATTGGATTTGTGGGCCAAACAATTCTTTATAAAATATTGGCAGATCTCATCATTTTATTGACAACTATAGTGGTGTTATTCCTGTCCATTGAAACTGTTCTTTGTCACCAAAAGTAGACTATCCAGCTAACCAAATGGATTCATGGAGTTTTTAGAATAAAGAATTATACATATAAAGAAGGATAATAATAATTAAAAAAAATAAATCAGACAAAAGGTACTCATAAAAGTACTTTTCTAGAATTAAAGAGAATGAGAACCAATTCAAATGACTTTTTATATTTTATTGCAAGATCAGCACGTCAAGTTTTACTTCAAAATGATTTATGGTTTATCTTGTGAGTTGTGCTCTCTTTGTCCCAATATTAGTCGTTCTTGGGATGTCTAACTTTTATCTTCTTGGAAGTCATAAGATAAGGACTTTCTAAAGGACATTGTTCGAAGCTATTAAATTCGGAAAGCATATTCCAAACATAAGTTTAAACCACAAAGTACGACTATGATAATGGGTCTGAGGGAGTAATTATGTTTTAGTCTCGGGTGAAGCATGAGATCCGATAAAAGTTCCTTATCCCTTCTAACACMCTCCAAATTTGGTCTTKGACATGCTAGTAAGACATCGTGGAGGATTTTGTTGGGGATTTATAGTAATCTTGCCATTCTTAATTTTGCATTCATATAGCATTTGGTGTAAGTGTGCTCTCATTTACTGTGCACTTTTTCCCTTGAATCTAGGTGATTTTGATGAGTGGTCTGAGCCAGAATGCTTTAGAAGAGCTCTCATCTGAAAGAAGCTATGAAGAACGTATTCCACACTTCTGTAATATGCTTAGATTTTCTCTTCTTAGAAAGAATAACCATTTAATGGCGATTGGAGGCCCATGGGATGCTATTGACGGGGGAGATCCATCTATAGATGATTCATCTTTGATTCGAACATGTATTAGGTCTGTTCCATTACTTTCTTATCTCTGTTGCAGTTGTTGTTGTGTTTCTAGGATTTTGCTTAACKTGTTTTTGCCATTAGATATTCAAAGGATGTAGCTCAGCTTGATTTGGCRAACTGCAAGCACTGGAACCGTTTTCTTGAGGTGAACAACTCTATATTTCTTTTCATGTTCTTTTCGGTTGAGGTGGTTAAAAATATGAATATCTTAGTTTCTGTTTATGGTTGCTTGTTAGTGTCCTCTTATGCTGATCTATTCTTGTTGCAATTGTAAATGGTGCAAATRTTTCAGTGACCTCATCTTTCACTGCTTATCCTTTTCTATTCTCTTTCATGATTGACCATGAGGCTTTTCACAATTGGCTAACCTTAAAGAATACGATGATCAAAGGGCCCTATAGCAACCCTTGAAATCTCTTCTTTGGACTAGTATATGCCTTTATCTTTTGTTTTTCCTTTTTGTTTTTCCTTCCTTTGGTTCTTTAGTGTGGTCATGCTTTCTTATATTAGTAGATCAGGACGATTCTAACAAGATGATTTGGAATTTGTTTTCTTAGCTCGTCTATGTTCTGATTTTAATGTTTTTTGCCCTAAATTTCAGAAACTTTAGATGCTGTTATGGTTTTTAAATTCTGACTACCATCGATTCTCTAAAGTTCATGATTTGCTATCTTTAATAGCAAATTGGGAGCCTGTCTTTAGAAACTAAGAGCTATTTTTATTTGCTTTAGCTTTTCTTAAATATGAAAAAGTTGGAAAGTTAGAATTGTGCTTTCAACTTAAAAGCTTCGAAAGCAAAAATTGCGCTTTCAACTTAAAAGCTTCGAAAGCAAACGTTCTTTTAAGTTTAAAATAGAAAAGGGAACCCCCCCCCTCCCCCCGGCGAAAGAAAAATGAGGGGCAGATGCATGCACCTCAAAACAGCGTTTGGCTTAAAAATAACTTCGAGGATACACCTCCATTGAGGAAACAGGTTCTCTGCTACTAATATTAAGTTACAGATGCTTTCTTCTTACCTAACACTACTTAGTTTCTTGCTTGTATGGTGGTAGCATTAGAGCTGTAGACAAGCTGAGATTTTTTTAGACATCATCATGAGATATTTTCTTTTACCATGATTATTTTGTTTTAACTTTTCCTTACTAACAGTTCTAGATTTCAAGTTTGGTTCAGATGCCTTTTCAGCATCTAGCTTTTCCGGCATTGTCATATCTGGGTGCTGATCTTTAGTGACTCTGTGCAGGTGCACTATGACAGAGTCGGAAAGGATGGATTCTTCAGCCATAGAGAGATAAGTGTACTGTATATTCCTGATCTTTCTGATTGTCTCCCTTCATTGGCTTTATGGCGAGACCAATGGCTTGCTCACAAAAAGGCTATTGCGGAGAGAGAGCGAAATTTGGAAAAGCAGGTATGCAACCCTCCTCWTAATGTGGAATCGTACTTTTCTGTTTGTTCAATCTCATGAATCATTTCATTAATTAAAAGAACAAATAGTATAAATGCTTGCAAATTTCTTGTAGAAAAAGTGTCGATTTCTCAGGTTGGTTCTTGCATTCCTGTGCTAGTCATTAGTGTGTTCTTTATTTTGAAACTTTTCTTCTTCTATATAAAGGAATCTTAATTTTATTTGAATTTGTTCTGTTTTTTGGACTCTATTGCTTGTTTGCTTGATGTGAACATGACCTTCTGGGCTTGGTTAGACTTACAAGCAAACAGAGGTTTCAAAAGATTATGAAGGTTGAGAGGTCCTTCAAGGCTCAAGCGTGCGTGCTTCTTTGAAGTGAAGCACAAATAAGCATATTTTGCATCTATAAACTGATGCTAAGGGCTCAGCTTACTATTGGATGCATAGCGAGTCAGTGTAGGATTCATTTTCAATGTAATAACACAACTAACAATTGGCACCAAGAACAAAACTGGAGCAGTTTAATGTAGTCTCAAAAGGAGATATTAGAGGGTAGCAGAGGGTGCATCGTCGAGAAGAAAAAGTAGTTACTGGAAGTAGCTACAGAAAATGGCTGTGAATAGAGTTGAGTCTTCGAGTTATGGTTCTCTTTACTGCTTATATCAACTTGAGTTGAGCCAGGTCTTGGTCATGCTTTGATATAACTCCACTTCTTTACCTGAGAAAATATATCTTGACTTGCCCATCCTGTTATTGTAATGCACGGAGAAACCTTCACTTCCTTGGCATCCTTATTGAGTTGCCTATCCATGCAAGAGCTAGCAAAATGGTTGTTCTTTTGAACCCCTTTTAAAACTGCCCCAACAAGGATTTTATTGGCTTGCAATCATAGTTTTCGAGATCCAAGATGGTTCATCAGACATTTGAGGCTTTGATGAAAGACTACAAAATTAACCTCAAAATACGCTTGGGTTCTGGAAAATATTGAGGGCATCTTCGGMAAATTATCAAGATTAAAYTYGTTTTTCTCATATATCTAKCTCTTCCATTTATCAAGTTCGGTRTCTATCATTTGTTTTGTTCCACAATTTGATTTCCTTTATATAGCTTTTGTTCCAGCTCCTCTACTATAAAACATTGGCCACATGGTCTCAGTAAGGAAATCTTAAATAATTTGCAATGTCTAGTTTCAGAACAGATTTGAGATAAGATCCTCAAAAAAGTCACAAATTGTGGAATGATCAAGCATACAAGTAACCAGTCTTATGAGGGAATGGCTCTAAGCTAAAATTGCATTTCATGTGAAAGATTTACTAAGCAAATAGTGTCTGGTGGAATGCTAAATGGTTTTTGATGYATGGCAATAGTATGTGTAAGGGAACCATGTACAAGAGGCAATTTTAGTTTCTTACCTGTTATCATATTCATTGGAACCCTTTAATATCATTGGAAGGAGTTTGTATCTGGGATGTCTCCAATAAMTTTAGTAGGTATTTTTGGAGATGCTTTTAGGATAAATCCCTTGAGAGAGGGAGGAAAGGAAAAAAAAGCACACTATTTGAATGCTGGGGGAGGAGAGGCAGGCCAGATAATTTTCTTCTTTTGCCCCTTTTAAAGTTTTATTTCTGGTCGTAGTCGAAATTGAATTTGCTTCCTGAATTCCCCTCCCAGCCCTCCTGAAACAACAAAAGAAGAACAAAAGAAAAATATGAGAACGAAGAACTTGTTACATTGCTCTCCAATTCACGACTCCATATGTTTGACTTGAATCCCAAAACCTAGGTCTGTTAGTATAACATAGGGTCTTATGGGTACAAAAGGTGATCTATTTATTTATTTCTTTCGATATAGGGATCTTTTTAGGTCTGTGTTTGAGATAGTTGATTCCATAGCTAGCTTTTAATTACCGATCATCTAAGTTAGCCTTTCTAATACGGTCTTTCTGTAATTATTTGTTTTACTCTTTGTGTGAGKGGAGGTAGGAGGATGAGATACTTTTCATACTGACTTTCCTTATTTTTTCCTTTCAATTAGAAATTGGGTGAAAAGAAGGCTGGCAAAGGTAACATATCCTAAATTCTTAGTAATGAATTTCACTAGCACATTTGTGACAGTTTTTACTCAAGTACTTTTTGCCTCTTCTGATTTTGGGTGTGATTTAGGCAAAGATACTGAGCATGTAAAAGGTYCRAAAGGGGATCACCAGCTGGAGATAAAGAAMGACACTTCATCCTATGGACAGACCGTAGAAGTCGATAAAAAGGAGATAGATAGTGAAAAAGAAAAAGGCAATGCAGTGGACAAAGATGGGGAGAAGAATGATAAACATGTACAGAATGAAAATGAGAAAAAGGCTGGTGAAGCTGCTAATAATATGATAAAAGAAGATCAAGGAGAAGGTATTCTGACAGTTGATAGCACGAAGTCTGGCAAGAAGAAGATTGTAAGGAGGATTGTTAAACAAAAAGTTGCTAAGAAGAAGAAAGATGATGTGGAAGAAACTATAAATAAAACGGAAAATTTTCCAGATCAACAGGACGCCGAGAAGAATGTAGGGCTAGATATTGCTGGTCAAAAAGATGGGTCATCTGCTAATGCTTCAGCACTTAAAACTTTTAAAAGAAAGAAAATTGTTAGTGGGGTTTCTGTGGAGACTACACCAAAAGAGGATGCATCTGCAACATCAGAGGTAAAGCCAGTTGATGCAAGCGAGTCTGCTGAAAATAAGGAAAAATGTCTGCTGGAGGGCAGCAGCACTGCAGTAGCCCAGGATGCTCGTGTAAAAACAACTGTGAAGAAGAAAGTAGTTAGAAGGGTGCCCAAAAAAAAAGTTACTTCTGCAGAGACAAAAAATGTTGCCTCTGATGCTAGCAGTAAAAAAGACGACCTGAAGGATGAAAAGCTGGATAATACTTCGTCACAAATTTCAGGAACCCAAAGYTCAGAACATACAAGCAACTTGAGTGATGGAAACTTARAAAACAATATTAACCAGAAAAAAGAATCAACCTCAGAGACTTATGAGAAGCAAGATGAACTGGTGGAGAAGAGGGCTGACCAAACTGTTTCCAAAACAGAGCCTGAGACTGAGAAGCAAAATGTCTCTGGAAACAAGGATCATGCACAACCAACAGAGAGGGAACATTTGAAGGACGAGAAAGAAAAAAAAGATCAAGATAGAAGTGATGACTCCAAGGGCATATTGAATAAAGAGTTGAAAGAGAAGAAAAGAAGTGAAGAACCCCCTCGTCGTCCTGGTTTTATTCTTCAAACTACAGGGAGCAAGGATTCAAAAGTAGGTCAAAATTTGTCTCCTCTTCTTCCGTAACTCTCTTTGCRTATCCTTTTAACTTCATTTGTGGTCTGTGCTACAGCTGCAGTCTTTATCACTCTCACTGGATTCACTCTTGGATTATACTGACAAGGATATTGAAGAATCAAACTTTGAGGTAATTTTTCTGTTTCCAAGTCTCATTTGTGGGGATATATTTACCTCAGTCTAGTATTTGTGCTGCAAAGGAACACCTGCTACCACTTGCTCATGAGTTCTATTTTATTTAAAGTTCAATTAGATTTATACTTCTAAATGTAACATGTTGATGCCTTCAGGCACCTTCTTGATTGATGCCCTCTGTCTTTGTAGCTTTCATTATTTGCGGAATCCCTCTATGAGATGCTTCAGTATGAAATGGGTTGTCGTCTCTTGACCTTTCTTCAGGCATGTTTGAAACTGTTCACATTTTTTCTTTCCTTCGTTTTTAACGTTTTCTTCTCTTGGCTTTTGTGCTTACATTTTGTTTTTGCTTTCTTTCGAACCTTGTTGTTCCCATATTCTAGAAATTGCGAGCGAAATTTGTGGCCAAGAGAAACCAACGAAAAAGACAAAGAGAAGAAGATCCTAGAAAGGGTAATGAGGAGACATCATCAAAAAAGCTTGCAAAGGAGGATCAGTCTGTTGAAGGTGTAACATCGAATAAAACTGAAATTCCTGAGAAAGACATTCAGGATGAAGTAAAATCTACTGTCAAGGAGGAGGCTACTTCTGTGGGTGTTGTGGAACATCTGAAGACACACAAAATTGATGAAGATGAAGATTTTGAGGAAGATCCTGAGGAGGATCCAGAAGAAGATGAAGAAATGCCAGATATAGGCCATCAGCATGATTCAGCTAAGGAGGTATAACATCTCTATATTGTTTATGTGTGTGTTTGGGGACTCCTTTTGTAGTCTATAGGACATCTCTATATTTGTTTGTGTGTGTCTGGAGACTCCTTTTGTAATCTAACTTTTCTTTCTTTTATTGTCCTTGAGATCAAGATGCATTGGTCTTTTCCTCTCTTTGAAGAAATCCTTAAAAATTTTAATATCCGTGCCTCTTGGAAYAGTTATAAGAAAATTACCAGAGTTTTGGTACTGTGTAATTGGTGGATCACTCTCGTGATCTCTAAACACATTTTGTGTTATTTCCTAGTATCTTGGAAAAAAAAAGACAGTGAGCAAATGATTTAATGAAAACAATGTTGGTATGAGCTGTAATGCTTAAAGATAGCTATCTCTGCTGTGTTAATGAAAACATACTTGGATTACATGAGATCTCAATAGCAGAGTGATTGAGGTTATGAGTAAATACAGTTTCCAAGGTAAAACACTTCTGGAATGTTAATCTACTTGTTGAAGGAGTAACATAATTGACAAGAAATGCAGGACCATGCATCTGAAGCAATGCCGTCATTCCATCATTGCCTGTCTTTAGACGTAAACAATTAGCTTTCTTAAGGGATGTTATTTTGGAACATGCAGACACGCTTTATATGCTCAAAGTTCTCCTCCATAACATGCAGCAGTTTTTTCATTTACTACTGAAAGTTGACTTTGGAAAATGTAACAACTCTTGCCTCTTCTAGTGAAAGGCTTCTTCAGGAACTCTCAAGCTGGTTAATGGTTTCTCCTGACTTAACCTAGATGGCTTTTAGGTTCTCTTGAGGTTTGTCCGACTTTAAACACGTTCTTGATGCTTAAGAGAGAGAATATATATAAGCCACAAAGTGAAGAAGATTGATTGGCTTTTAGAGCTTACTAGAGAATACGTATAAGCCATTGGCAGGAATACCTCAGTGCATGGAAGGGCAACCAAGCTCATGA